>CM042888.1:11343628-11454628 GCA_023653495.1 Melastoma candidum | reverse complement strand
CGCAATGAATCCCTCGATTGAAAACCCATGTGATTGTTTATTTCTCTATAACAATAGGGAGAATTTACTCTTACAAGTTCCATTTGATGCAAAACATTTGAAAGGTTTCTGCCTCATTGTTTGTTTTTAAAAAGAAATGTTTGATTCATGTGCATTTTAATTCTGGGTTTGCGTTTGAACATTAGAAATTTTCCGTGGTGTTGATTGAGACCAGTCCTGGGGTTCTCATCTCATCCCTGGCAACGCGAGTTCGGTGTTAATGTTACCTTTTTTGGTTCTTTAATTTTATTTCTTATTTATGCTTTTTGGGTATCTGCAAGAATTGACCAGTCGTATGATTAGGGAGAAAGACCAACTTCACCAAATATTCCGTATACTAATATAAGTTTGATTTTTCATTTGAAATATTAGATGCTTTTGATGTGTTTATCATTCACGTCACATAATTATACAACTAACATATTAAAAAAAAAGAACTGACCCCAAATGCCAAATCGACAGACGAGATGGGAATGTGGGGGTGTTTCTGAAGAGCTAAGCAAAGCAAAGAATACTTATTGCATTTTTATCAAGAGGGTTTGGGGGAAATAAAAGAAAAAGGAGAGGGTACAAAGAAAGTCGAGTGAAATGACAAGACGATGCGTTTCAAGATGTAGGTCGGTCCCCTCACTAATGATTGAAAGATCTTTGGGGGTTGGGGAGCTCTCCTCTCTCTCTCGAATGAACTTGCATTGAGAGAATCTTTATTTGTAATTTCATTTCCTTTTTCTTGATCTTTTTATTTTTCTAGTGAAAATCCAAAAGGGCATCTTGGAAGGAATCAAACAAACGTTATCCAGAAAGTAGTTATAGTTTCGGGGGAGAGTTCGTATGGGAATCCATGAACTAAAAAAAAATATCTCTTCCCCATAGATGTACTCGTTGCCCGTTTATTGGCCAGTTGGACGACCCTCCCCTCCCCTCCCCTCATTTTGACAGATTGTATTCAGTTTTACGTTACTTCTGAGGACTTTGCATCGTCTGAACATTTCTTAACTTCTTGGCATGAATTTAGGACAGAGTTCTGGATTCTTCCAGACAAGTAGCTTGGTTTTTGTCGTGTTTCAAAAAACAATTATCAAATAATTGGAAAAAAAATGTTCATTACAATTTCCCAAATATTCATTTCTCAGAAAATGATAAACATTTAAAACAGTCCATTATCAATTATGTTATTATAAAGACTTAATTTCATGAATGATAACTAAAAAACAAATTATTATTTGGATAAGTGAAAAAGAAGAAATACCGAGGAATAAATTTTCGTAAGTGGCTTTTATTTTTAAAAGCTATCATAATTTTTACTTTCCTCGTTAAACGGAAAGAAACAATTTTCTCACTATTGAAATTAAAAATTCGAAGAATGTAAACATTTTTAATTAATTGAACAAGCCCCTTCCCCTGTTGAAAATGAAAACGCTTTTACCTACATGTTTGAGCTTTTAAGACGGTTGACGTTGACTTACAACAGTTGTATCAGAGCCAGATGTCGAGCGCTGATGCCCCGTCAGGCGCAAAATGAAAAACATAAAAAAAAAAGGCCACAAAAGCCGACCTCTAGGGCGATAGAAGCATGTCAATTACTGAACAAGGAAATTACAAAAAATGATCCATGATGCCGATTCGGGGAGTTTTCACCTATAAGATCGAGCTTTGACTATTGTTAAACATCCCAAAAAAAGGTTCAAATAATTTGAACCTATTAAAGTTTTTTTTAGGGGGGTTGAATAGGCATTTGGGATTTAGAAAACTTTAATGCAAATACCTTTGCTTTGTTGAGATATAGACCACGAGAATTCCACATAGTAAGTGTTTAAGCCGAGCTCTGTTTCAAGACTATGGATTAAGAAAAACTTTGTTCACATATTATCGTATTCATAAACAAGCCAACCTTAGAGGATTAAACCTTCCTAAAAGCATTAGAAACACATATATACACTACTTATACATTAGGATACAATCTATGGCAATAAATTGTGTTGACCTATAAGTATTCATCTTAGGCAGATTTTAGGAATGTCCCTGATAATGGCGATATAAATTGGAATCCTGCAATATTGTAAGATACTTATAGGAGTATGTTTAAAGGACTTGTACATCGTACCTAATATAGAATGTGTTTCATGCATCTACACGCTTGCTGAACACTTATTTAAATTTATCGCATATCTTTTGTGAGGTGATACTAGTATATATTTAGGCAATATTCGTGTACATTTCTATATTTATATAAAGGGACATGGACAAACCATTGTAAAAAGTTGAGTTGATTAGTAAACTCGTGTTCTTTCCCGGTCCTTTTTCTTCCTTGTGTCAATTGTGAGCGTCCCAATGTCCCTTACACTAGAGCGGGGTGTGGTTAGAATTACTAGAAATTCAAAACTAAGGGCTAATCATGTTTCTTGAAAATTCATGACGCCACCGGGACGTAGAAAATTTTCTGTGTTATATTCAGAGTTTTATATAAAAAAACGGTTAGTTTTAAAAAGAATTGCGAAATACGGGTCGAGTTTTGTAAAATATGATTTTACTGCCTTTTCAGACTCCAGAACGTCCATGCACTTAGCGAATAATTTTCCAAGTGTTGAGGGAGCGAGTTTTGAAAACCCGCCCCTTGTGTATTTCCTCAAGGGGCGGGTTTTCAAAACTTGCCCCCCTAATAGGCCACCAAGCATTCCATGGCGAATTTTTACCAAGTGGGGCGGGTTTTCCTGCCCCTGCCTCTTTAGGTGGAGGACCGCTTTTGAAAATCCGCCCATGTCCATTATTCGACCCCCTATAGCGGCGGGTTTTGTTGATGGAGTGCAGGTGTAACGCAAACACGCCCCTTTTCGACTCGGACCGTATTTCATAAATTTTTTAAAAAACTAACCGTATATCTCTACAAAACTTATTATTCTCAACCTTGTTACGAAAAGCTATGTTATATAGAAAAGTCTGTTTTGACTGCGCTTGCCGGTCAAAAGAGAACATTTAAGTTATATTGTTGGATTAGAAAGGACAAAAATTTTCTCTTCTGCACTAAACCTATATAACTTTATAATATATCCTTGAAAACAAATTCTTTTCTTTTTATACAGCTTCAAATTAAAAAATATGGGAAACAAGATGATGTTGTTTACCACCCTCCAATTTTAACTTCTTGGAAACATCATATCCTCTCGCATTTAATGCTTACGTATGGAACGAGACCAAGTGGTTAAAATGACAGCCGACTACAAAACAATACCATTTTTAGAACTGATTCCTTTCTTTATAAAATAAAATAAAATAAAATAGAAGAACAGAGAAAGAAAGGGAAATACCCGCAGCACTAATACAATTTTAAAAAAAAAAAGAAATAATAATAATGATGAATTATTTTTATTTTTTTCTGGGGACAGTCAATTGTGGGTTTTCTTAAGGCAAAGGAATTCCTGTTCAACAGGAGGCAGTGTGATTCAGACAGCGCCAGAGCACAAAAAAAAAAAAAGTTCCCAGTTTTTTCTTCCCACCTCTCCAGATCTTCAATTCTCTCTTTCAATACTATATCCTTAATTTGATTGTCTTCTAGATTACATGCAACATAATAGATCAAGCGGAGGGCGAAACGAAGAGGAAGAGGATGCGAAGCGCGCCTGCCTCCTCCTCCAAGGGTATCGCTGCCATCGTCGGCGTCGGCCCCAATCTTGGCCGGTCGATTGCCCGTAAGTTCGCTCACGAGGGCTACACCGTGGCCATTCTCTCCCGGGACCTAGGCATGTCTACTCATGCGCCCTTCTTCCTCCCTTTAGTTGCACAATCACCTTTTTCTTTCATTTCATTCTCCTCCTCCTCTCGCTTCCTTCCTTTCTTTTCCTTATTATCGTCATGGAAATCAAATGAAATTCAGGGAGGCTGTCTAGATTCGCTGATGAGATAGCGAGGGAGGAGAAGGCACAGGTGTTTGCGATAAGGATAGACTGCTCCGACACTAGGAGCATTAAGGAGGCCTTCGAAGGCGTTCTATCGTTGGGATTCGTCGAGATTCTCGTGTACAACGCACACAGCAGCAACACCGACGGCAATACCTTGGTTCCGACCAACTTTACGGATATTAGACCCGAGAATTTTGAGAAGTCGCTCTCCGTCTCGACAGTCGGACCCTTCCACTGTGCACAACAGGTCACTCCAAAATTTTTATTGGATTCTTTACCAATAAGATAAGAATTAATGTAGTCTAAATTTTATTAGAATGAAATTGGTTAGGTGATTCCAGGGATGGTCGAAAGGGGGAGAGGAACGATTTTGTTAACGGGTTGCTCCGCATCCCTCAATGGAATTGCTGGATTCTCCCAACTATGTAAGAACTGCACTTGTAGTAAAATCCAAGAATCTGCATTTTGGTATTCCTATTAGTACTTCTTTTTCTTTAAAAATCTTAAATTGTCAACCTATTAATCTTTTATACCGTGTTAAAGATAGAAATTGCTTTCGAATATTTTTCAAAGTAAAATTGGCTTTATCTTTTAGTAATGCAAAATGACTTTGAATTATCAAATTCATTGGCGCAACTAATTCCTTATGTTTTACAAAGTTTTTTTTTTTTTTTTGTGGTAATTGTTTGTCGTAGGCTGTGGTAAGTTTGGGCTGAGAGGTCTCTCGCAATGCCTAGCCAGAGAGTTTGAGACTAACGGTATTCATGTTGCCCACGTTGTTATAGATGGGGTTGTTGGTCCACCCAGGTACGATATAATTTCATCATCTCTTCTCACGTAACTTTATTTAGAAAAATGGGTTATGAAGAGCTCGTCGCAACAAGTAATTTGGACAAAAATACCGTTGGATTTTAAAAATAATTTATGAAATACGGGTTTAGTTTGTAAAACTTACTTAATAACTATGACGCTCAATTTATAAAAGCTTGGGAGAGGTATGTCACGGTTGATAATCGTGTCATTGACACTCAAAGGACTGTCCCGGTCTAAAACCGCGACACTTGAGCACTTGGAATAAATATTTTCTAAGTGTCCAAGTGTCGAGGTTTCCAACCGTGACACTCGGATACTTAAAAGAAATTTTCTAACAGCGCTAGTGTCGCGGTTCAAGACGACGACGCTCCTTTGGGTGTCAATGATGCGATTTTCAATCGCGATATACCTCCCTGAGCTTGTGTCGTAGTTCCTGACCGCGACACACGAATGATATTTCTCAAATTTTACTACTTTGATCGTATTCGACGAATTTATTTTTTCTACTAACCGTAGTGTCGTACTAGCTTAATACTGCACATTTTTGAATTATTATATATCAAAAATTTGTAATTTTTGAATTAATCAGGTTAGAAAAATTTGATCCGGATTTGGCAGATGTATGTATAATTCGATCCGACAGTAAAATAACAAATGGAACATATGCCGTGTGTGATAGGGTCCGTAACATCAAATTGTAGCACCTGGTTCATCTCAATAATAGTAGTAATAATGTGCCAGCAGAAAATGTCGGAATCGATCGAATAAAATTAATTGAAAGGAAACCGCAGATGGGTTTGCGATAAGGCTGATGAAAGATCAGCAGCTAATGATTGGAGATTGAATGCAAATCGTTGTTCCGGGACAACTTTTCTTGTAGGGGGCACTCATCCCTCCAAAGGACGACGGCGTTGATCGGGGAACAACAGCAACAAAGCGGCGTTGGTGGAGGAGAAGGAACAACGTCATTGATGTCGACGGCCGTGATGGACCCAGATGTGGTCGCTCAGACCTACTGGCACCTCCATATTCAGGACCGTGCTGCCTGGACCCATGAGATTGACCTCCGTCCTTCCACTGTACCCCGCTAAAGTTCTTCAATGGTCCTACTCCTACATCTGTTCGTAAATGGTTCGGCGAGATGAGCATTGATGGAATTGTAAGTGTCGTTCGATGTTCCTTTGCGCTTGAGAAGGGAGATCAGTACGATTTGTGTATGGGACATGTAAGATCGGTACTCTACTATTTTATATCAGTGGGAGTGTGTTCCAATAAATTGTTGAGCACGGGTAGTTCGTGAATTCCCCGCTACACAATTGTGCGTCTGGCTGATGGGTACGTTATAGAGTTAATGTAAGCCTGTGATGTTATGGCGTTTGATGGAAACATAAAGCTCATTCATTTTGATTGGGAAGGAAAAGGAAAGGAAAGGTGGAAGCTCCGTGGATTGCTTTGGTCCACAGGTCACTCAGTTGGGAAGCAATGTTTGCATGGTCAGTATTTGGGCTTCGTGTCCTAATTCTCGACGATGAGAAACTATTCTTTGAGAAAAGATCGAATGTTGGCGCAAACTGTTTTAGGATATCACACTTGCGGTCAAGGCTAGACTTCCGTATATGGATCGTACATGTCGTCATAGATGTCAGTACACTGTTTATGCATAACAGTGTACTATTCGTGCATGTCAGTTTTACTGTTCGTACTTGTCGGATAAATGTACATACATTTAATCCTTACTTCCATACATGTCGGATAGATATGTAACTCTTATTTTCGTACATGTCAGTTAATTATTCATACATGTTATTTTTGTACATGTCATTCTACTATTGATACCATGCAACCCTTATTTTCGTAAAGGTCATTTAACTATGCATTTATAAATGTACGAATTTGACGCCAATATGTATGAGCAATTAAATGACATGTACGAAAACAAGAGTTACATGTAGAAAAAATTCAATGATATGCACGAAAATAAAGGTTACATGTATGAACAATTCATTGGCATGCATGAAAATGAGGGTTGTATATGTTTATATGATATTTATGAAAAAAATGGTGACATGTATAAACAGTGAACAAACATGTATGAATCGCGGCCTACATATACTAACAATAAACTGACATGTATGAAATTTTGGCCTATATTACGAACAATGCACTAACATACATGAACAGTGTGTATTGACATTTAGGATGACATGTACAAACTCACGAGAATTCCGTGAATTGGAGTGTAGCGGTTCACCCTTGCAACATGGGTGAAATTTGATTTACTCGTGGCACGTTAGGTTATAAGAATTTAACAGGATTTATTGAAATTCTCAGTAGATCAAAAGCTAATACAATAATGTTTTCTCAAACTAAATTGATAAGATCACAATAGATTTAAGAGATCCGCGAATGTAGACCAGTAAACGGGGCTATAACATCACCCTGTAAAGACCAACAACTCAATTAATACAAGCTTCAAAAGAAGTATCTAAAAGAAATTCTAAAGAAGTATGAGATGGAGGAGGGCAAGAGTGTTGGGACTTCAATGACTCAGAAAGAAAGTTTGTATAAGAAGATGGAATTAATCCTACAAACAATTTGATGTACTTGACAACAACTAGACCGGATATCTTACTCTATGTTGGTGTTCTTTCAAGACTTTTACATTGTGCATGTGAGAAGCATATAAGAGCATCTAAGAGAGTTCTAAAGTATGTGAAAGGAACCCTTTTTCATGGGATAAGATTCAAGAAGAGTGGAAATCTCAAGTTGTTTGGCTACTCAGTGATTACGCTGGATCACAGGATGATATGAAGAGCACACATGGATATTGTTTCTCTGTTGGGCTATAATGTCTTTCGTGGAATTCAAAGAAACGGGAGATAGTTGCACAATCTATTGTAGAAGCAGAGTTTATTGTTTCTCGTAACTTGATCCAAGAAGGAGATTGTTGGAATGGCTCAAGAAATGATCAAGTAATTATTGGGTTGGTTCGAGAGCTGATGGGTTCGAGCTGAGATTTATCGACAGCAAAAAACATCTATGGTTGGAGATAGTTGGAATTAAAGCTTGATGGTTTCTAGAGGATATTACGTGTTGTGATCTCTTATTAGAAGTTTGTTTAAAGGTGTATTAGTGTCTGGGATTTGAAAAATTGTCATACTTCGTGGGTAGCTATGCTTATTTTAGTATGAACTTCTTTTCTTCTCGGATGTTTGGTTGTTTTATGAATTTCAATGGATTAAGCCTTTGAACATTGTGCTGCTGTTCTGCAAATGTGAATATTAGTATTACAGGTTGTGATTGTTGCTCTGCTAATGTTGGGTTTTTCCTGCTAATTGTGTCTTGTTTTCTCAAATTTACTTTTCACTTGCACCTAGGGAGCACCTTTGTATTTCTGCCCCTCATCTATAAAGCTCGATAGGCAAATCATCCGTTCGCCATTAGCCGGCTTCTTCCCTCTGCCACCTAAGGCAGCCGGCAATCGCCTTTACCAGACTTGTCGCAATCCCAAGTCCTCGAAGAAGCACCAATATCACCAGGACCTGCAAAAGATTTCCAGGAATCAATTTATTTATTTGAATAACAAAAGGAAGAAGAGGAGAAATAGATTGTTCCCTGGGATCGTCTAAATTAATTAAGGCAAGGATAAGTCAGCTTTTTATGTTGGAAGAATTTGCGTAAGAGTTTTCGATCCCATCTGATTGTCGAATTTATAAATATGTATGGCGTGTGTTAAATTTTTTTATAAATATGTATTACTTTTTATATTGAATGATTACCAAGTAAATATACCATTAAGAGCATCAAAAGCTTTCGGAGCAGAACCGTGTAATTTTTGTATCAGGAAAATGTGAAGAAGTACACGTAAAAGGTTAAAATATTAAAGGAGTATAAATCAAGATTAAGAGACTTCTTCACCTCTATACAAAGATAATTAAAAGAAAGCTCAAGTTCTTATTGTTGTTGGATCAGGAGCCGGAAACTGAAATCGTATGGCATGACCTGGACGGGTCGCGAGAGCCGCTCCCCTGTCCCCTCTTGTGTCCGGAGCCCATCTGGCAGCTGCAGGCACGACCAATCGAGCAGCGATTCCAAGTCCTTGGCGACGTCCTGGAGGTACCACTCCAGCAGCTTCGGGATCATTAGTTGGTTCGCCTTTGATATCCCCACCGCTGCACGAAGGAAATCCCTCTTCGAGGACTCTAGCTCGTCCTCAACCTTCGAGGCGGTGTATACTCGGACCTTGAGAATAAATTGGATCTTGTTTGAGTAATGAACTGTTGTAATAAACCGAGAACAACCCAACTTGGGTGCATACCGCAGGGGAAGACCAGCTTCCGCAAGAGAGAGTGAAGGTGACCAGCGGCTCCGACCATTCTAACCCAAATGTGCAATGACCTTTCAAGTTGTCATTCTTCACTGCCTTTGGGCATGTCTTGGTCACCAAAAACAAAGAAAGCACCCGTCATAAACCCAGAAGATTGAATTTTGAGAGAAATAATGAGCCGCGTTGCCTCTTACCAATTTCGAATGGTAAGGCAATCTCAGCACGAAATGCTCGATTGTGATTGCATTCAAAACTTGACCGCCAACGACCATTGTTGCCTGAAACAGGTGCAAACCTGAAAGCATTAGTGGCTACAATACCTCTGATTTTGTTATAGTGCACATATGCGCGTTCGCTACCTTCTGCATTAGCTCAGCGACCATCTCGGGATTCTCTGGTATCCCATGCTCTAAAATTGCCTGAAAAGACAAATAAGTGTGAGCATGGAAATTTCGTTCTGTCTATTAGGCGTCAGTAAGAAGAGCCAGAGTTTACGTTCATGATGCAGGAATTGTAGATGTTAATCCAGAACGCGAGCTTCTGCCGATGGGTTAATTCTTCCAGTTTAATGGCGGCGAGTTTCCGCAGAAAGAACCTGAAGTTAATCTCACAAATTAGAAAGAATCACCGAGGAAGGAACAACCATGGAGAAGAGAACAGGGGAGCTGACTTGAGTCTGTGCTTTAGAAACATAGAATTCGTCCTCCGGCTGAGATCAACGGAGGAAGCGTCGATCGATAGCAGAGTCTTATAGGGACCAACATCAGTCTTTACAGAATCTGGGGATGGCGTGTAAGGATCCAAGGAATATGATTCGAGATTTTTGCTTTTCCGAGTGGTTGCTCTCTGGAAAATGCTGGACAGGCACCGAACTATGTCCTCCGACAGCTTATTAGGAGTGCCGTCCCATCGTGTGTCCCCATCGCCAGGACAGTCGACAGAATTTTGCCGAGCAACAGCAGGATCTCGTAAGCTGTCACCTAAACCCTCCGACGACTCCAACTTAACTACTTTCCCCTTAATAGGTGTGACGCTCTTTGAACTTACTGAGGAGCAGATCTCCTTTGCCGAATCTTCCACCTGGACTGGACTGGCGACAACCCTTTTCCGATTCCCAATCCTATCGTGGGTAGGGTCGGAAGCTGCCGGCTTCCGAATGGACATGCTTCTGGAGAGACCAGGCTGGCTCCTCGATATGATGCTTGAAGACATAGACTTTGACCTCTCGTGTCTAGTCCTTGAGACGGGTGAGGTCGATTCCTCGTCGAGTTCGCTTGAGACTTCCCCGTTCCTCTTTGAAGATATATATACCGCTTCCTGATACAGACCCTGACGGAAACTCACGACCTGTTCTTCCAGCCGCACGACCTCCTCCTCCAAAACTGCTACTTCCGCAAGGAGTTCCAATGTCTACCAAATACAAGGCAACGGAACATATATCAAACGCAGGTTAGTGGCCAGAATCCGAGTGTTTTACCTAATGGGAACCATTTTATTCCAATTACGAGCCGAATCAAACTGAATGTTCCTGATACAGAAGCATTTTCAGGAACGGGTTCTTACATAAGGAGGGAGGTAAGGGGGGAGCCGAGGCAGAGCGCCGAGGGGCCGAGAGAAGGCCCTCTCCAATGCCCTGTGAACATTCTCCTCATGCCTAAGCTTCCTTTTCAGCTTATCCACCTGATATTCTCCCCCACAAAACCAAACCCAATTCAAACGAACCACCCCAGAAATTTCAAAAGTAATTCTTGTCACTAGCAATGTATGTACTCAACTCACATCTCGCATCAACGCCGTCTTCTTCTGACGGTTCGCCCTCCGACGATCGGTCATTGATTTCTCGGCCCCGGCTGACTTGCTCGCGGGTACGTCCATCCTGGCCTTGTAATGGGAAATCACCGGGGAGGCGAACAACTGAGTGAGAGAGGTGGGATTACGAAGAAGGGAAAGCAATATTCTGTACTTACTTTAGACGAATGAAGCAAACAATGGAAGAGAAACTATACGAAAGAAACAATCCACAAAATTTTTCTTTTTTAAAAAGAAAAAACAACAACAATGATAATAATAACAACAAATAGTAATGAAGGAAAGGGGAGCGTGGATGACTTTATATTGGATTGAGATGAAACTCGTCCAGCTCGATTTTTGCAACCCCACCATGAAAAAAAACAGAGTCTCCCTTTATTATCCTTTCCTTTTCAGCAATCAGTGGTACGAGTGGATTTAAGGCTTGAATTCATTTGATCGATCAAAAGGTTGATTTAAGGCTTTTGAAACGCGAAGCAAACACCCAGATTCGGGAGAATTCAAAGACTAGAAACTTACTCTCAGTGGGGGATTGAGATGAGGGGGTGGAACCCCTGCCTCCTTTGATCTTCTGGCGTTCATATCCTGGGGAACAATCCGGAATCACCATGAAAAACACAGAAAGCGATTTCACCAGGGGGAGGAGGGGATGGATGGAAATGGGAAGGAGTTGATCCTCCCAAGGAGAAGAAATATTTTTATAAAAAAGAAAAGAAAAGAAGAAGAAGAGGTAACCACTGGTTGAAAGTTGAAACGACCGACCTCTGAAGGAGGATCGAGACAAGCAGGGAGGGGAGAGAGGTGCGGAATTCAATGCGACCCTGGCTCTGTTTTTACTTTCTGTTTAAACAGAAGAAGCTGGTGTAGTCTGTGGGCTTGCAGCTAAGGGGTGGAAGGATATAATATGTAGGTAATTCTCGTTTTGTGTTTCCAGGGAGAGGATTTCGAGGGTTGTCGTGAGACGAGGAGGAGGAGTAGCTGTCATGTCATGTCTTGTCTTGTCTCGTTCTTCGGAGGAAGAGGAAAATGAATTGTTTCTCCCTGCTCTGCTCTGATCTGCTCTGCTTTTGCTCTCTGCCTGCCTTCCTCTCCGGCCAAGCAGGGGAGAGCGTTTGTGCTTTTGGACATTATGATGAGATGCCTCAGTTCATTAATAATAATATATAAATTAATTTGAATGCATCCCGAATATTCAATTTTTTAAATAAAAAAATAAGATGTCGAATTCATCACTCAAAAATCGAACAGCTTTAGATATTAATAAAACTTATGGGACTTTGAAATTAATTAGACACTTTGAGATTGATACTTAAAAAAAAAAAAAAAACTTTTGTGGGCATGGGTTGAGGATTATTTAATGTGTTTTAAATGTAATAATTTAATGTTTAGTAAATTATGTTATTTTTATTTTAAAATATCATAAAATTATAAAAATGTAATTAGTAAAATTAATAATTAAATTTGTATTATTCATATCTCATTCATATTATCTCAAGTAACAACCCCTGTTATAACCTCTAAGGAAAATATGAGAGATCAACCGGCATTATATACAGAAAGTAGTGTTTGAGATAATGACAGGGCAAAAACATCTATTTGAGTTTTATAAACCACGTTACCTGTATGTCTTTTGCTTATCATCTCTATCTCTACCTCTCTGATACGGCGGCCTTGGTCCATCCACCACCAACGTGAAGGTGAAATGTGGAATGCTCTTCCCCCAACACTCAAACCCACTATAACATTAAGGGTTTTGTTAACGGATGATGCCCTTAGGATACCGATTAAGATATATAAATAATAAAAATTTAAATGTAGTTTTATAATTTTAGAATATTCTAAAATAAAAAAGAAACACTGTTTAAGAACTATATTAAATTAAAAAATACAACTTAAAAAACATACTAAACGTAAATTAACAAATAATTCCGCTTATTGTTTTAAGGTGGTCCCTAATAGGACTGATTCTACACTTAAACAACAAGTAACTGACAACGGGGTTTTGAATTTCGCCAGTCAAACTCCAATTAATTAAGAAATATCAGGGTTCGAAAAGAAATACTCGTAAATAATTTTTTTTTTTTTTTTAAACCTAGGTTTCATATAGTAAGTTGAATCTATCGAATAAAACCTATAAACAATTTTGTTTCCCTCTTTTTCCTTAATGCCCTTTGATACGAAGAAACAAGTCATTGTAAAGTATCTACTACAGCATTTCTATGAGAATAACATAATTTAAAGGGTTTTCGAATTGCAAAACACACACGACGCAAGTGAACAACTCGACCATTACTGGAAGTAAATAAGAAATCCATTTTTAATGACCAATTCTGACCACATCTCACGTTCACCGGTGATCTTGCCTTGCCCTCATCAACTGACACCATTTATAAAAAAAAAAGAGTGATGAACTTAAGCAACGAGTCACTTGTGGTCAGCAGTAGTGCTTCATGAATCGTATGCTTATCTTTAATTATGAGCTTCAGCTATGTGTTGTTGAGTCACAACTACCATGAGCAGTTACGCTTATAGATTGAAATGTGGAAATAAATATTTCCTATTTACATTATACTTTGATTTATCTCAGATTATTTATTTGATTGTCTAAATACGTTAAATATGATTTAAATATCTCAAATCATACAATTAGGTAACTCATTATTAGGAGATTAACTTTCCAAGTTTAATTTTGGAAACACAATATATCATTCTGATTCTTTACAATAGTGTTACGCTGTAAATAGATAAAATATTAAATCAGATAATTTTATTTATTATTTAATTTTAATAACCGATCAGATAAAATTATTGTTATGTTGATTGATTTATAAAATATAGAAACAAAATCATCTTATTCGGATGAGATAGGGAAGTTACCGTTGTACTTACCATCTCTAGTTTAGAGACTGTTGAGCAGACCATTGCTCAGAATATGTTCGCAATTTTGAAAACAAATCATGAAGATTGTCCTAATGAATCTTGACATTCTCCACGTCTTTTTCTTCATTAAAATCAGATCTGGTTCTCAGACAAGAGTACATTTGTGCGTCTGAGTTGTCTGAGTGGTTGTCCAAAGCCTGTGTGATCTGAGTGAGCTTTGATGACCGGTAGAGAACGGAAGGTGCTAAGTGATCACCTGGTTCTTATCTCTTGCAATCTGCGTGTGAGAGTGTCAACGGCTGAGTGCGACCTTGATCGTCGTGAGAGGGACTGAGTGTCCTCAGTGCATTTAACGAGCGGCTGGCGAATCGTTTGAGGGAAGCTAAGTGAATACATGTTCTGAATTCAGTGACCAGTTCCTAACCCATCGGCAAGAAGCCGTTCTTGTCGTGTCTTTTCGCAGGGAAGTCTCGAGCCCTACGGAGTTTGAGCAGTGAGACATGCACTTACGGGTGCGCGCCAGAAGTCTCGTGCCTGCAGGGTAGAGCAGGAGTTGGGAACGCCGCCGGAGTGGAAAGAGGTCCTCCCGAGCACAGGGGTGCAGTGCAGAAGCCTCGACCTGCAAGGTAGAGCAGGAGTTGAGAACGCCGCCGGAGTGGAAAAAGGTCCTCCCGAGCACAGGGGTGCAGTGCAGAAGCCTCGACCTCCTGAGAGACAGTAGAACAGGTTGTTTGGGAACCGCCGGAGCTGAGAAACGCTCTGCTATGAAACAGTACGCTTCCGCTTACACTGAGAAATAACGAAAATGTTACAAACATTAATTCACCCCCTCTTAGTGTCCCTTAACGATCCAAAGGATATATATATATATATATATAAGAGAAAATAGACATCGAGAGGGAGAGAGAGAACTTAAAATTTGTAAAAAAAAATACAGTCATTAAATGTCATTTTCCCAACCCCTCCCTTCTTAAACTTAACCTTCCCATCCAAAGCTTATATGTACAAAAACAAATAATAAATTGAAATTCGATTCAGTTTTGAAAATTTCTTCTAATGGAGAGCCATGGGATTAGGAATATGAAACAGGTGACTTTTATTTGCTGGCTGTTCAAGCTATAAACAACCCCTCAACAACAAATGGGAAACAAGCATGTCCCCTACAGGGCCAGTGATTAGAATCCTCTCTATTTTTATTAAAATGTAAAGTCTCCACTTGGTTTCGAATTTAAGGTTTATAGTTTGTGGTTATACATTTTCTGCTTATAATTTAACACTCAGGGTTTAAGATTTCCAGTCAAATATTCAAATTTTTAATGTTTTTTATTTTAGATTTTAGGATTCATAGTTTAGGTTTATTCAATATGGTTTAGCTTTTAGTGTTTATTATATTATTAATTTAAAATTTTGAATTTACTCTTGAAAAAAAAAAGAAGGATCGTAAATATATAATAAAAGTAAGGTGTACTATCAATTAACAAAACCCAAAGTAGGTCAAAATAAAGGAAGCCTACTTAAAATGTGGGTTTTATACTAAAAAAATATAGAAATAAGTATCGCTAGATTTTAAAAACGAATTAAGCACGAACATAAAATAGAGAGGATTGCTGATCTAGAGGGGCACTGAATGCAAGTTTTGTTTGGCTTTGGTTAATTTTATTATTATTGTTGTTGTTGTTGTTGTTGATGCATAGTTAATAGGATGACATCGCCATGCGGGGGCTGCTAACCCGATATCCCAAATTGGCTATCATACAACAGGAATCAAAGGTCATGATGATATCAACTACATTTAACACCAAAAATAAAAAAAGATTCGATGAATTCAACGCACCCACGATCAGATTACCGCCAAAAAAAAAAAAAAAAACTACGTCGTGGACTACTTTATTTTACATGAAATATGAAGCAGTACTTCAATCAAATACCCGTTAAGTATTCTCTCGATATAAGATGTTTGGAGACACGACTAATGTCATTATCCAAATTAAACGACGACGGCTCTCATTCTCATTAAATTAGATAGAGGAATCCAAGGCACAAGTAATTCATTTAATTTAGGGGAAACGTAATCGATCAAACCCCATTGATGCAATGGAGAGAGATCAAGTGCGTGGCGTACCCGTTAGTTTTACCCTTTCTCAACGTAAGACCAGAATGTTATGGTTGCACATGTCATGTGACTTGCCAACTAATTAATTCTTTTCTTCTTTTCTTTGGAAGTAGTTAGCGTTGAAAATGTACATGCCAAGGACACGATTGTTCAGTCTGAAATGAAAGTACTCCCACCCCCAGTGATGATGACGTGTTATATATAATTGCCTTATTACAAATGCCTGAGTAATAAAAAATAATGCTTCCATTGATTATAAAATTAGAAGTGAATAGAAATACATGCTAAGATTCGCATACACTTTCCTATAAAAAACGACTTTACGAGCAAATTAACATGACCGGATAAATCACAAATGAGGGTGGTAATGCAATATTCCCTAGGTTGTACAATTTGGGATGCGGACACGTTAAAACGAATACGGCACAACATGGTATAAAAAGAATTCAAATTTAGCTAAAAGAATTTTAAAAATTGATTTCATTTTAAATTACAACGATGTTATGCATAATACATTTACTTTTCGATAGTGTTTTCATAATTTTTTATTTTTTGATGATTTTTAGATGGATCGATACGTATAACACGTTTAATTAACAAGAGTTTTTTAATTTCATATTTTGACACGATGAGTTAAATATGTTATGTCCCGTTTCTTTTTTTTCAAAATACGAAGCCATTCGAACTCAATTACGACACACGTAAAACACGAATTATGGCAAAATATACTTCATTAATTAATTTATCTATAATACGTTCTTCAATTGCCAATATAATAAATCAATGTTTCCGTGTTTTCAAAAGATTGTTGTACCACCACGGACGTCGCACGCGAATGAACTTACAATTTTGTCTTTTTTTTACATCAAATTTGTTGAATGATGCCAAGCAAAAACCAAACAAGAGGACAGGACGGCAGAAGAGGGTGAAATCATGCATGATAGAATAAAATGATCATAAAAAATGAGGACTATTAATATATTCAAATAATATCTAAGCTTCAATATTTTATTATCGTCACCTTTATTATGAAAATTCATTTAGGCACAATGACACACCTTGTAAATTTAATTTGTATAACTAGAGAAACTTAAATAGAATGTAAAGGTAAGCCCAGTCACATTTAAAAAAAAAGGAGTAGAAACTGAAATCATTAATTAATTTATTTTTTTGTTAGGTTAGATATTGGAACACCTCAAACTTAAATATTGAACAAGAATATCTGAACTAAGTTAATGCTTTTATTAATTATCCCCCGGCTTTGGAATTATTATACAATTTTTTTTTTTTTAAAGAAGGGAGGAAGGGGAAAGCAGCCACGTGAGTGTTTGAGAGTGTGTCCAAACTTCGTCTTCTAAACAGGTTACAAGAAAGCCAGGTTTGATCCAAAACCAAATGCATTTGACCCAGATAATTTCTATTTGTTTATTATCCCTACTTTCAGAGAGTTGTTACCCACATCTCTCTTAATAGTTTGCCTTTCTTTTAGATTAACCAATGCTTTGTATTTTGAAATTATGTGCCACAATTTAACATATACAAAGTCACTCAAATCAAATCCACTGCTTACCTATTTTTCTAAAGTGAGAATTTCCAACATTAATATATGTTTCATTACATTCACAACCACAAAATAATTCAATTCCGACGAAGATATAATCATGATTAGAGACCTTTCTCTTTAAGTGTCCTTAGTATTCAATTATCTTAATTGTTTTCAGTGTACGAAACACGGATCTTAGTTCAAGGTTTAGGCTTTTAGAGAGTTAGAACTGAAATTCGTTTTTCTTTATTAAGATATAGGATCAAAATGTTTGTAATAATTAAAAAAAAGGGTGGTTGTCGTATCTTTTACGTATCAAAAGTAGACAAGACGAAATGGTCCATCCAGCCATCTAAGAACCTCCACATGCCTCCTATCCTACTCGAATACATACACATCATTTCCATTCAAACAAACAAGTAAAGAAACACAAAAAAATAAAAATAAAAATAAATGGCGATCCACGCGTATGCCAATCCGAAATCATTTTCCCCATCTTCCCAATTCCCTTCTTTTTCCTCTTTTCCCAGAAAGAAAAACCCCTCACTTTTCTCAACACCTTTCATCGTTCATCATCATAATCATCGTATGTTTTTAACTTCATAATACAAAATCATTGCCAGGTTGATATCTGTAATCACCCGATTATCATCCTCCTTCGGATCTCCATCTTCTTTGACATTCATTCATTTCACTCCCACCTACACAGTAGTTCACATCAATGCCGCCCTTGAATTTAATGGATTGATTTTGATCTTTTCCCTTCCTGTGGGGAGGGGGATAAAATGAATTCAAGGAGAACTCAAGACAAAATGATAAATCATTTCATTGATATGGCAAATGGGGCGGCAAGAGATGACAATGGGTCCCAAAGCCCTCGCCTCCCCCATATCGACTCCTCCTTTCCCTTTTCTTCTTGTCCTTCCTCGTCGTTCTTGACTGTCGTGTTGTCCAAAAGCTTTAGGTTACGAACAAGGAAGACGAACAGAACCAGCTAAAGGAGGAGGAGGGGGGATCCCTTTGTGTGGTTCTTGGGGGGGCGTGAATTAATCCTCACAGGAAGGAATAAAAACGAAAATGATAAGATGGAAACGGAAGGTGGCAGGAAATAATTGTTGGGCATGGCGTTTTGGTATAAAAAGAAAAGTATAAAGTTTGCTCCAAAAGAACAACGACACTACCACGTGATAAGAAAGGGAGAGCCAGGCCCCTTCACTTCTTCCTCTTCCCACTTTTCATCACTTTCTTGTTTCGTTTTCGCTGTTCCTGATGCAAAACTTTCGTAAGAGTTAGGTTCGTATCTATTTATATATATTACATGACTCCGCCTTATAATTTTTTTTAATACACTAAGTTATATCACGTGTTGACTTCTATGTTTAGAATGTTCGGGTATGATAGTATCATGCATAGCTCAATAGGCTTACATGAGGGCTTCATAACAAAAAGAACCCTTTCACTAAGTCGACTTTCGGCGCCCTGATCTCGCGGACTTGGCTCGACTGTTGCTTGTTAGAGTTCCACGAGGGAAAAAACACGTTTTAGTTTATTTTACTGAAAAACGAGTACTACAAGAAGCGATATTCGAAGGCACTCTTTTGGTTATGGGTTGGATAGAGAGTTGATATCTATTCCAATAATGTCAGTCCTTTTGGAAAAGAGAGGACAGTCTACAAGAGCATGGAAAGAAAGAGAAAGCAAAAAGGCAAAACCATAGTCTTCGATGTAATTATTTCAACAAGTTTCAATTACCGACCCCATTACTTACCAAGGAACAGTAAGTTTTAAAGTTCTTGAATTCATTCATTCCTTTCTCATGTACATTATTCCATCACATTCATTTCCCTAAATTCTGTTTTCCCATTCTATTATTTCCAATTCTCCCAAAACAAACTTAACCTCTGACGTGAAAATCAAAGGAGCGAGAGGCCAAACGGTGGATGTCGCCCACGTTATAACTGACATGAACCTCAATTATCTCAACCCTTTGGCTAAACTAAAAGGGCAAGCTTGTTCCAAACCAAAAAGCAGAACGGAGACTGAGAGACGATGAGGATCAGCACATTAACTGACAATTAGCATCCCCTTCACTTGTCTGGATCGTCCCGTTACATTCCTGTCTGAAACGGGCATCCAAATCACAAAGGAATAGATAGAATTTGGACCAAACACCCCCAGTCACGAAAATTCCTACTGCTTTATGAATGAATCGTATTTTGTTTTGTGGGTGCACTTCGAGTCATCAGCCACCCTCTCATCAACGTCATGCCAACACCGAGTTTAGTGGTACGCTCCATTTTGTGGACGTCTGACTAGCTAAGTTGGCTTTGCTGGCTGGGGATGGATGGCTGGACCCAACTGGGGGACCTTCGTAGGTCAAGTCTCGATCCCCGTTGTTAGTTTCCATTTGACCACAAACACACACACAGACACAACACCCGACCTCCTAGAACCCGAAAAACAAAAACAAAAACAAAAGAAGAGTTAAGCTCACGTCCCTTTCTTCGGCTCAAACCTACAAAAGATTAGCATTAGGCATCGTATAGTCATTTCCATTTATTACCTCCAACGTGTTTATTACAGACCCTTCATGAATTTTTCCCCACGGTTGGGTTGAGTACTGACTTATTGGGTTGATACAGATGTGTCTCAAGAGGCCATCTTACTGATCAAGTCAAGCTATAAAGTATGTAAGAATTTTATCATTACCAAATGCCAAATGTGTTTTCGCTATCCGGTAGGAAAAACGAGAAAATGGTCCCAGGAGTCATTGATGGTATCATTACCTAATTCCAGGCAATACAGAGTTCATGATCGATATCAGAGAAAGAGATCATTGAATTTGGGCATTAATGAGAAATTAAGTCTTCTGTACCCATCCTTTTGTCTCATAGACCCAACACTTGTGCTTGTTTCAGAGTCCACTAGGTGGGGAAGGTTGTTACTTTGTTCCCACTTTTGTCTTGTTCCTGTCCAAATTCTAAGTTCCCAATGACCATGTTCTACGGGTCAATGCTATATATATGAAAGCATTTCTTTATACGTCGCTTTTTACCGTAACGAAAGCATTTTACTCCGCCGCTACTTTGAGATTTAGTCCTGGTTAGTGCTAATACCTCTATTATCGGTCGCCCTACTACACTAATAAACTCTGTCTATCAAATCTTTAGGCAAAAATGCAAATCGGACATCATCAGCTATGTGAACACTTCTCCCATATATAACAGTATCGCCTGGATCTCATCATCAATGTTATCATTGATCCACTCCAAATATAAAGATGTAAACATCCAATTATCCTTAGACATACAAACTCTTCGGGCTACTCCTTTCCAACCGTCTTTGTCTCCTCGAGCATGTTCATTAAAACCTCATTACATAGATGAAACGTCGATGATGCCCTAACACCCATCTCCTTCCACTAGTTAGAATTCAACTTTTATGTACTCCTTGGCTGATTTGCAAGTGACTTCGCAAATCCACTATGTACTAGTAGCGACCTCATATTGATGTGTCATAAGCCGAAATTCACATTCTCATCAAACTTCACGATCTGGAACTTGCCAGTCGTTATGGATCTTGGCGAGTACAGAAACCCTCGAAAACGTGACAAATCGAATCTCGTCGATCAAAAGTTTACAAAAGACAACAAAAACGTAGAATTTACGTAGTTTGGTCATATTGACCTACATCCACAAGCGTAAAAAAATATTCACTATATCAATGGAGTACAAAAATAGGTTGAAATTGTCTCTAAACCCGCTAATTCACCCGAGTATAAGATCTCGTTTCTCCGGTAATAAATAAGTTAAAATGTTTCCCGTGTTATTCAATGCACACAATTTCTTTACCGACACACTATTTGAACTCGTATATCCCTCCTATATGCTCTCTTACTCTTCAATTGTCGTCCTTTGATTGGGACACATGTTTATTGGACACAAAAAAATACTGAACATTCAAGTAATATTATCTTATAATAGAAAGTAACTATAGCAGTAATTTAATCAAGATGTATTCATGCTTTTTTCGTAAATTTTACAAGCTAACTAGATATTCTCCGAACACTAAAAACTCTTTCTTTGTAACAATAAAGTTTTTTGGGGAAAGTGATCGAGGGCCGACCCATTTATGCGTAGTTGTTGGATTGAAATGTGTTGTTTATTACAAAAACTGATCTTCATCACATGTGCGGGCTGTGTGCATTCTTGCAGAAATCTGCATGTTTTCCTGCTGGGCTGAACTTCTGTGTCTTTCTCGTTCTTTTCTTTTCTTTCTCTGTTTCTGGGGACTAGGCTGAAAAAGTGACGGGGAAAACTCCACGTTTAGTGCTGCATTATGGGCTATTGAATATAGGATCACAGGTTCGACTGCAGACAAGATTAACATGATCATGTGCCTACTTACCCCCTTAATAGGGACTGATTGGAGATGTCCATGTCTTGGATTTTGTCAGTTAACGATTGTAGCTTGTTTGGAACAAGCTGGGGGTGGATTTCTGTGTTCTGTTTGGGATGTTGTATAAGTTCATCGTATATGCGGCTGACTGAAAGATTTATCTCAGTTAATTGATCGCATCGAGGAGTACAGGAAGAAACAGTTCTGTTTTGGTTCCCGACTTCCAGTGACTATTTAACACCGCGCTAACCTCATCGTCAGCATATGCCGAATTCTCTTCCTACAGTTTTCGCTGTCGATCTGTGATCAGGAGAGTTTCAATTTTATGCAAGACCATGCAACTGCAGATGAGGGGAAACAGATCAGAGAGAATTATTCAAAAGTCCCCCGGAACTTTCTTTCTTTTTTGTCTTATTTTTCATTAGAAATAGAAGTTTCAGGTCGGTATTTCGTCAACAGGGCCTGAGGACCCTTCACAAAGAAGCTGTTATCAGAGTCATCGATATCTACAATTCCGACACTGTGAGGCATCGTTGCATGCTCGACATCCCTATATCTTCCCTTACCAATCTGCCCGATCGCGGAGAAATGATCCCCCCATATATCATACGTGAATTCTGTACCACTATTGCAGGTCTTCTTCGCCTTGTCCTCTGAATTGGCAGCTGTCTCCGCACAAAGCCTCGATCCTGGGGCCCTCGCATGCAATGCTATCCTTGCTGTCGATGATAAATGATGAGAAGAGCTGGGGAATGTTGCTGATGGCAGCAGGACTGGCCTAGCAGCAGTTCTAGGTCTTGCAGGTGGTGTAGGAGCAGCTGCCTTGTCGCGAGCAAACGGTTGTGGTGAATACTGGCTTCGGATGGGCTCTGGCGTTCGAGATTTGGATTTGTGGGTCTCGAGACACTGTTCGACATCAATTGGCTTAGGCCAGGCCCTTTGAGGAGTGGGGGTGGTTGATGACAAGGGTGATAGCGGGGACGATGGCGTCGAGTTTCCACTATGGCTGCTCGAGACTTCCATTAGAGCACTCAGTCCAGGACTAGTGCCCTTTCTCTTCCTCCGCCGTCTTCGTTTCTCCTTTCCAATAAGGATGGTCAGATTACTGGGTAGAGTCGGTTCTCCTGGGACACCATTCTCAGCTTGCTCCAAGCTTGATGGCGATTCCTCCTCTTCTGCCAGTTTTTCCTTAGCAAGCATTGTGTTCTCGATATGTGATAGTGTTTCACCATCGTCCACTTTCATACCATGCTCTTCGCACGCCATACAATTGTTGTCCGGCCTCAACAGCAAAGCTTTGTCATCAATTACGAGACTTGGCATATGCTTTGCCTTAGTTGAAAAGGTGAACCTGCTGCACTTCTTGCTGTATTGCACCTTGGAAGATTTCACCAGTTTATGAGTCGTCGCTGGAATAGTTCCTCCATCCCCATTGCTTATAAAGTTAGGAGCACAGAGGCCCAAAGAGTGAGGATAGAAATAACAGAATACGAAGAATGCACAAGGAGCCGCAACCAGCACTGCCACAAATATCTTCTTGGCACGTGACCAGAAAAGCGTTCTCCTGCACTCTCCCATAACTACGATGGGGATTGTTGCTTTCAGGGGTAGTATGAAAATCCCCGAGGCCAATGCCAGTTCGAGATCCCTACGCACAAGGGGGGCCAAAAATTTGCTTTGGTAAGAAATAGGGAGCGTGGCCGATTCCCCTGGCTGAATAGAGAAATACGAGCAGTTCGGCACAACAAAACCGGCTGATCCACAGTCTGTGCCAGACACCGTAATTCTCAGCACTTCTAGAGTCAAATCCCCCAAATTCACGATGCTCAATACCTTAGTCAGAGGCCCAGAACATGGCTGACTTGAGGCCGGGTTGGGTCCAAGTCTTCCCAAAGAATTCGGTGATTTCAGCTCAAATTCTATTTCCCGAGCAGGTTTGGCACCTTCGAAAATAGCAAGGGCTTGTGAACCACCCTTTCCACGAACCGGAAACCATTCCACGCCAGAAAGATTGTTCCGCACCAGAACTGAACTCTTCCATTCACAACGTTTTGAAGGATGGAAGATCAATGGCCCCAAGGAGACATTGTCAAAAGGGTGTACAATAGCCTCTGAGATAGCACCATCTGCCAGTGAAAAACCGTCTCGTATCCGAACGGATGACTCACTTATCAATGATCGTCCTGGTGAAACAAGCCCAGCAAGACCATTGATCTTGTCTTTGCAGTTATCTATAATTTCTCCCGGGTTCAAAAGAAGCTGCATGATGACTGGGTGCTGGCTGGGGTTATGTACAGTGATCCATTTGGAGTGATGAGAACCAATAGGAACCATATTAAAGAAAACTTCATCGTCATCGAGTATAGATGACCCGGTGTCTGAACCCTGAGCTATCCAGTTCCTCAATATCATCTCATCAGAGTCCATCTTCACCTGTACCAAACAAGAATTTTAGGCACGCAATCACAAAAGTCGCATTGAACAAATAGTTAAGAACTGAAGCCGCCTAATTTGGACACTGCAACGGATATTCATTACCCATCAGAAGAAACCAATATTGAAAAAGTTGTGCTTCAAAGGAAAGACACCCATACCTTGGATGGGGATGTTAAGAGATCAGAGGACACAGTCTGCTTATCGCCAAGACCAAAACTGTTGCTTTGGTGCTTGCTGCCACCATATTGATCATCTTTCCCATTGCACAGGTGCAAAATATCCTGGCAGGGGATTTCAATCTGGCTAGTCGAGTCATTGGTCTGCACAAGCAATTTGCAGTTCTCATCGACATTGTATGTCTCTTGAGCAAATTCACAGTCTTCATTCAAGTAGCAAGCACAAGTAACGACAGCAACCTGGGTCACAGTGCTGGGAAAGAGCAAAAGCCCTTCTATGTACTTGATATGGAAAGATCCTGCACTAGCAATGTCACTGATGTTGAGAACCCTAATGACAGATTGACGACTATTCCTCAAAGAGATTGCAACAACGCCACCTCCAGCTTCAGAATTTCCCAGTCTCTCTAGCGAGACTGTGATAAATCCTGTTACATCATTCCTCCTAAGGCTATCATCTACTTCGACTTCAATGGGGATCACTATGATATCAGTCATGTGTTGAGACAGCCTTGTTAGTTGCATACAAAATGCACCCAAAACTTTGCCTGCCGAACCCAGAGAAAAGTCAAGCTCTACGATCTTCGCGCTATCCTGTGGTGTTATCTCCCAATTTCGATGCAGTCTAAGTGCCATATGTGATGACAACTCAACAGGACTAGTCCTCACAAGAAACCAGTCCTTAACCATCAATCTGACGTCACTAGAATCAGAGAAACTCTTTGAACTGCACATCGCTTCAATTTGACAGGCACCCTGCTCCGTAGACAACCATATGGTTATGTCTTCCACACGGACGTTCTCATTGAAAGGGTTGAACAAGGATAGGTTCTTTCTCCAACTTCCGCTAGCAGAAACACTCGAGCCTAACAATGGCTTAAACCCGTAAGGCGAGTCCAAGGCATAACCTTTACCTTGAATCAAGAAGCCTCCTGAACTTGTTTGCAAAATCAGGTGGGCTGATGACGAACCCGGAGATTTAGGCAAGAACACAAAGCATAGTGACAAAACTTCATCCGGGCCCAGCACTGCTTCAGTAAAATTAAAAGGAAAGAACTGAGCATCCAAGCTGATCGGCAGGTAGACATTTAAAACCCTATCCTTCCAGTTATTCGTCACTGTTATGAAAGCAAAGGAAGGAACGTACAAGAAGGTTTCCCCCCAATCTAGTACAGGAGGGCTTATCTCTACATCAGGACTGGACTTAATCATCTCAACATCATCCATGCTGAAAGTTGCACTAGCACTACTTGGATTAAATAAAGGTCCCCTACAAGAAGAAATCCCGTTCTTGTAAATGGTAGAAGTGCTATTACCTCGAATGTATGGGAAATCACTTATGCTATTCCCAGCGCTCAGAGAACACTCAACCGTCCTTCCATTCAGTAAAACAGACATACCACGGTCTGACAACCAGCTCGAGTTGCTGGCATGATCGTAAGACTGACTGGCCCCAGCTTCGGGAAGCACATCATCGTCGAAAGATTCAGCTACAGAAGTAACCTCCACATTATTATGCCTCTCAGACGATATGTCACGCAACGTAGAAGTAAAACAAAACATCTCCGAATTAGCACATACATTGCTGTGACTTGTAAGAACTTTCTGATTGTCGCGAATACAGCCTGCATCAAGACCATTTTCCGATAGGGCAGAATCATGATTTCCCTTTGAGACCCCACATGGAATACTTCCATGCAGTTGCTGAGGCGAACCGATAGCGAAGGAAGGTTTACAAGTAATGACAATGAAGAAGATACACAACAGTACATTGATCACGGCGTAGCCCCTGGCAAAGTAATAAATCCCCCTGAACAAGGCAGGGGAAGATCAAAACAGAAGACGTGAGCATCAGAAACAGTTGCCAACCAATGGAACACCAAATGCAGATACCAACATAAAGGCACACAACTTCATCAACAAGTGTGTTTTCCATGTGCAGGCCAACATAGCAGCACAATCTAATTTACTATGAAAACGAAACAATCACGGAGACAGAGCAACCATATCAATCTTAAATGTCGCATTAAAACCACCCCAAAATTACTCAGACTGCAACGAGAGGATAAAAAAAAAGAGTTCAGGACGAGACAATCACCAACAAACCATATCAATAAACGGCAGTGAAGTGAAGCAGCTGGCCACATCACCATGCGTTACCGCTTCTCACCCCCAATAATTTGGAACAACAGTTTCTGCCAGATTCATCCACTTAAATGTCCCACTAATAATTGACCATCTCTTTTTTTTTTGTAAAAAAAAAAGAAGCTGCGAAAATCAACCACCCACACCACAGAGAAAACCATACACAACCAAAGGAAGATTTTGTTTTCTTTTCCTTTCAGAGAGGGGGGAAGGGGGATTTTCACACCCATCACCCGTTTCCCCTACCACAACCCACAAATCAGCTCCGCTCAAACACGGACACGGACAAAAAACCTATTACGAAAACGAAGAACTCAACTGAAACCCAGAAGAGAACAAACAAACAAAAAGAAAAAACCCACCAAACTTACTCCCCCAGTAGAATAACAAACCAGAAAACGGGAGCGGCCAAGGAAAAACCAACCCCCTCACACATGTCAAAGGAAAAGAACAGAGAGATTTGGGTGGGGGGGGGGGGAGGGGGGAGAGGAGAACAAGTACCGGGAAGAAATAGGATTGTGGGGAGTGATCGTTAGGGTTCGGACATCCGTGGACATGGCGATGGTCGTGGCCGATGAGGTGGGAAGAAGAAGAAGAAGAAGAGGAAGAAAGGGAGCAAGGAATAGAGGAGAAACCCAATTCAAAGGTGGCAACTTTTTACCATTGATTTTGAACTGGAAATAGAGGAAAAAGCAGAGGAGATTGGCTTTTAATTTTTAATTTTTTTTTCTATTTTCCCCCCACCCACTTCACTCTTTTGTGTTGTGTTTCTAATTTTCTTTCCCTTTTTTCTTGGCTTTGGTATATCTGAAATAAATGGTGGGGGGGGAGAGGGAGATCATGGGAGAAAGAAAAAAGAGAAATTCAAAAATTAAAAAAAAAAAAAAAGCAAGAGGAAAGGACAGGACAGGAGGCACGCAGAGACCACAACCTGCTGCTTATAAACAAACAAGAACACCTTCCCGAGGTTGGTTTAATAAAAATAATAAATTTAGTGATGGATTTCATTGGACGCCTCCCCGGGCACACCACAGCCTCACTCCTCACGGCAGGCGGCCTACGTTGAAAACAATGCCACCCCCTTCCCTTCTGTTTTTGGGATAGGCACTTTTACCCTTTTGCCCCCTCTTATATCTTATGCTTCTTCTTCTTTATACATGGTTTTTTTGTGTTAATAATAATAGTATTTAAGACTCTGGATGGAACAATTTTGTAGGCTATCAAATCAAATTTTTTTAAAAAATATGAGGAACGAACGTGGTGGGTGGGGATGATGGGGGCAAAATGGTAATTGAACAAGGGAGACGAAAAAGGCATGTAGCATTATGTCATGTTTCCCTGTGGCTGACATTCAAAAAAGGTTGTCCATTTTTCAATTCAGGCGCGGATGCAAATTACAATCCGCCTTCTGCTTTCTCCCCACCCCACACACATTTTAAATAATTAATTAATTAGATGGCCCCACATTTTTGTCCATTAATCATTATTACTCTTCCGAGAATTTGGTCACTTAATTATATATGTGTGGTGAATTTATGAGTCTATTTATAGTGAGTTTTATTTAATGCATTTGTTGCTTTAAGAATCGGGTCGAGATTGAAGACATGTTCAAATATTTCTTTTGCTACTAACCATGGCAATCTTTTCCAACCAAAAAAAATCCATTCTAGAGGGCAAATGTAATAAATATTTTGATAAAGATTCATCGATTTCAAAAACCACGAGGCCCCCAACTCATTATAATTTTTTTTTTATAACTCCATCCAAAGCATATGCTTTTTGTTGCATCTGCTCTGTTCATTCTCGTGGAAGGCAAAAAATTATATTTAAAAAAAAACAATTTAAAATATTTTCTTTTTGTAGCATTACTCGGTCATAATAATTATTCCGTGAAATATAACCACAATTCACGATTCGCGTTCCCCTTTTCATAAGTCAAATAACAATGCATGTATTTATTAAAAAAAATAGTTTTTTAATTATTTAATGATAGCTGTTGGCGAGAGTGGTGTGTTGTTAGGTTGCCAAGTAATTAAGTTTGGTTTTAGTTGCTGCGTGTCAAATAACTCTTCATTCCATTCATAAGATTATTAGAAAAAGACCCAGAATCAATTTTTTTTTTCCTTCCCAAAATAATGGTTCTGATTTTTAAATTTTAATTATTCTAATTCTTAATAAAATCACCCTCATGATCTGAGAAGAACCTAAATATACTTCAATTTATAAGAGTTCCGCTAATCATTTTTTTTTAAATAGGAAAAACTATTAGCGAAATAGCATGAGTTTTGACTTGTTTTGTTTCTCTAAAATGTTTGGGAGTCCTGCGGAAAAAGAAAAGATACCACAAATTATTTTTATGGTTGATTATTTATTTATTTTTGATTGATTCCCGGAAATCATGTTGAATTATACTTACTATCAAAAGAAAAATTTTACTGCAATAAATTGTTAAACATATTAAAATTACAATACATAAAATGATGATTATTATTATTTTAAAAGATAATTTATTATGATACTTTAATATGAACTACTAAATATTAAGTCAAACATTTTTATTCGTCACTTTTTTTTTCTATTACTTAAACCAAACGCATAGGTGATTAATTCAATAATTATTTTTTATAAGCTTAATTGTTATTTCGTTTCACA
This sequence comes from Melastoma candidum, assembly GCA_023653495.1. Taxonomy (NCBI): domain Eukaryota; kingdom Viridiplantae; phylum Streptophyta; class Magnoliopsida; order Myrtales; family Melastomataceae; genus Melastoma; species Melastoma candidum. Next base: position 11,425,401 of record CM042888.1, on the reverse strand, counting down.
GAATTTGCATCCATTTATATATAAAAATAAAGGGTTCTGAGGCTTGATCGGGGCCTGTCATAATCCTTGAAGATTCCATCAATTTTTCAGGTGAATCTCATCCGTCCATCTCAAAATGCACTAAAATTACATGGTCAAGATTCTTGACCAAAAAAAAAAAAAAAAAACATAAAGGGTGGGATCCACCCCCAGCATAACATTATTTCATTTTTGTCCGAAAGTAAACGATGGCGAAAGCTCACGCTTCTTTCATTTCGCTGTCAAATAAATGCCCTATTTTTGGATGGTTGCCCATTTGGTTTTATTAATGGTAGTTTGCTTACACGCTTTGAATCCAAAGTGCTAAGAAGCATGTTGACTGGTAGGTTGATGGTGTTTGATAAGCCTCTATACAAGATGTCATTCTCTATTATGTTTTATTGGGACATGGATATCTGTATGTGATCTTTTTGGACTGGGCAATCAAGTATGATTTGTGATTTGAAAGGAAATTTTTCTTGATGAAATTTCGAGTTGAGTATAATAAAGAGCGAGTACGTCCATCGCTAAGAAATTGGAAGAGAGTATTTAGAATGAATTGAGTTTACGGAGGAAATTCTTATTGTTTTTGTTGCTTCTTTTATGATTTGCTCGAAAAATAGCAAAATGTAGCTTTAGGGATAAGATAATGGTGGCTACTTGACTGAGGCTAATATTATTATGAGTCAGTTTTCATTGTTTATGTGGAGTTTCAGTGGATTGGACGTGAAAGAGATTAAGCATAGCATACATGAATGTTGACGAGCTAGAAGTGTCAAGAGTGAAGTACCCCATCCAAGTGAAGTTGCGGCCACATGGATGCTGCTAAAAGGTGCTTATGCTAGAGAACGGATGGATGGATCCATCCATGTACAAACTGTTGATGAAAATTGATTAATTATGTCATTCTTGGGAAAAAGGGATACAACATGTGAGACGCGACGACTCAATTTTTAGAATGGATAACTAGATCAAAACAACGACCCTCGCGGTGGAGAAATTAGGAGGCACTTTTTTCTTCATATTTCTTTTTCTTTGCTTTTGATGTCGTTGTTCATGTTAATCTCTTTGCACAGAGATGTTCGCTATGAACTAATTCATTTTCTCTAAGGTGATTATGGAACCTAGTGCTTTGATGTAAAACGGGAATTCCTTTATTATGTTACTTGTGCTAAATTGGTTAATTGTTTGGTAATAAATAAACTTATTAGGAAATCTAAAAAGAGCTTTACGTCCTGGATATTCTAGGTTAAGTGGTGCATTGGGCAGCCTAAGTTAGTCTTTGGAGCTGGAAAACCATATTAATTTGTGTGAGGAATATGAATGTACCGAGTCGTAGCCGATTAGGGTTCGTTCTTAATGAATTCCAACTAATTAAGTACTTTAAAATAGAGTAATTAACTAGATATCGAGATTTCGTTCTCACAGCACAAGGAAGATGCGTAAGAAATCTCTAAGTTAATAATTCACAACCCTAATAAAATTGGAAAAGAAGAATTGAGTTATATAAGGTTTTAGGTGAAGCTGTTCGTCTTGGATTTCTCAAATCTTGCTTTATTGAGCTTTGATTTACAGATTTTTCTGTTTCCATCTTTAGTCATTTCATGTTCTCGATCTCAATCATTTCATACCAATTACACGCACCGTTATATAATTACAAAAGTGTTAATTTGCGACTGAGAATTTCATAGCTCACTCGGCGTAAACACACATGCACGTGCTACACTCCGCGAGTCACGGGGTCCGAGGTTTTCTTCGCAGTAAGCTTCCCCCCCCCCCCCCCCCAGCTAGTAGCCCTATGGAAATCATCAGCACCGTCAACCACGTCGCCGAATCAAATGCTCACAAGTCAAACTCCCCAGATCTCTAGATGTTGCATTCCCGATTCCATTGGTTTTCATGCACTCAATCACATATATGGTAGTATAATGTAAGAGTCCATCTCTATTGGAGGGATGAAATCTAGAAGGCCACACTGGTCACATGTTCCAGTCAAATTGGGATTATTATTCCATCTGCCTTTAACTTCCTCGTTAGTTGCGAGACTTGCAGTTAGGCATGACTTTAAAAAAAGGTTGCATATTTTTTTCAAACTTCATAAGAAATCTTTGGCGGAGGAATGTTTACATCGTCCGGTTTCTGGTAAAAGTAACCTGCCCGTGCAGGCATCTCACAGCCTCGTCCACGATTATTATCCACAGAAGTCAAAACGTGACCTAACCCTGGGAACAAATGTTGCTTATCCATCGTCATCCATAGAGGGAAAGTAGGGCGAAGGCATGAGTCAGTTCACCCAATGGCTTGACTTTCATAAACCACAATCTTCATCTTTTTATCTGCTGATTGCTGCCATCATAACGAAATAATAATGAAAAAATAAAAGCATAAGCATTCGAAGAAGTCGAATTACCTTTCCCATATTCCCCAAACGAGTGATGCTACCCGAAATATGATTAGTAAGATCAGTCCCTCGGCATGCATACACGTCACGTAATTTGCCCTCGCAGCATGCGATGAACGAGATAGCTCGGATTTGCCATGCAAACCCATCCACAAGGGTTGAACCAGGATCGAATAGAAACCCCTAGGGCGGAAGGATGAAATAGAATGTGGGCATGGGACGAGGAGAATCCGTTGTTCCAAAGCTCTTTCAAAGTCGCCTAACATGTTGGGGGAAAGGATGGATATTGGGCTTCATGTAGTAGTAGTAGTAACTCAGGATGGTTTCTGTCCGGAAGTTTAGTCATGGGTTAAAGAAGGCCCATCGCAGTAAGCAGTGCGGGATGCGCGAGGACTTCCAATTTACCCTAAAGAAAAAATTGCACTCGATGGGAGAAAGACAAAGGACAAATTTCAAATGGGATATTTTACTTTTCCATATTTTAAAACTAATGACTTGCATGAATAATATGATAGATGCTTTTTTTCTTGTTGTCTCTATCCATATTTTGTAGTTAATGTTAAAATTTCCTAATTTTAATTCCGCAACTCCATCGCGCATCACTGAATTAGTAAAAGTAAATGATATTTTATCGGCCAGAAATAGGAGTAAAACAAAGCAGCCGACATTTCACAACGTTGGAAGCTTATTATTTTAGACCAACACTAGTTGGTCGGTCCTCTAGGCATATATATGTATATAATCGTTTTGTGTGTAGAGATGATCAGAATCTTTTGCACTGATTTATTTATGTGCAAGTGGAATGACTTTGTGGGTGATAATTACAAAAAAACCAGGGAGTATCTAATTCATTATTTTCGTCAAGCACTATAATTTTGTCGGAGAGACCGATTTCATGCCTATCTACTTTACTTCCTTTGGGAAAAGAATAATCCTAACTTTCCCGAAAGAATGCCCGGAAAATACCCCCTCCCTCTCTCTTTCTCGCCTCGGTAACCATTTTGTCGGCGCAAAGCATGGTTACGTCATGATAACTTAATTAAACGCGTATAGTTTGGCCTTTGTATGTTTACAAAGGAGAGATATCCCAATCATTTCAAAATATATTCCTCTTGATGACTAATCGAACACAAACACAAATTTTATTAATTCGTACAAGTGTTTTGGACCACACACACGCATTCAAGCCTTTTGCATTGCTTTCATTCTTTGATTTTTATTTCTTCTTAATGCTAAATACTTTCTTCTTCTTTATTTCAGTGCAGCCTTACATAAATTGGAACGCCGTACATCCATTCCTTGATTTGAATATTACCCACATCTTTTCATGATTGCTGGCCTTTCGATTCTTCCTTTTCGCTCTTATTGATCAATTGGCGGTGTTCATTTTCCGCATGAAATATTATTACACTTGACCCTTCAAATAGTAGAAGATCATACATTACATCATACGAACCATTATTCTAAAGGAACCATAATCAGAAGGTCGCCCCATACATATTACAGACATCATATGGGAGGACTACGACCTTTAAGAGCATGCAAGATATGCATAAACTGAATGACCAGAAACTTATTAGTCATGAAAAGAAATGCATAAACCCTATTTAAAGCTTGCATGCTCATTTGGTTTTTGGTTTTTCTATGTCGTGAACAAAATGCCTGACACCAGGACTATGTCCCTTTGTCGAATGAGTGGCCGGCTAGGTTAACTTCCACGACAGCCACTTGCTTCCCTTTGTCGAATGAGTGGCCGACTCCAGGGATATTTCCCGGGTTGGTATGTGCGAAATCACCCTCGATGGTTTTCCCGTGATTAACCGAAGCTGCTGCTGGTGTTGTGGCGGTTGAACTGCTGCCATAAGGAACGGTTTGCTGGCTCGCCGTATTATTAACGTTTCCAATCACCAGATCGTGTTCGTGATTTCGTGTCAGGGGTGTCGGCCTACCATCCGTGATCCAAAATCGGTGGAAGGCGACTAGAAAGAGAATCGAAATAATGCATGTTGGTGTAGGAAGAATTCTAGCCATGGGAATGTTTCTAAACGCAGAAAGGGAGTTTTGTGTTAAATGTCATTAATTTGTAATCTCATTTAATGTCATTAAGGGTGTGTTAATGGGGTGGTGTTAATGTCTTGGTAGTGGGGTGTAGTTAATGACCTAATAACTAGGGTAGAGTAAATGTTTTCTCTAGATCTATTCTAGGACACTATAAAAGGAGAAGCATTCTCCAAATGTCGTAAGAGAGAAAAAAGGGTGTAACAGAAATGCTCTTGTCGTAAGAAAAGAGAAAAGCTTCGCAAAGCCAAAATATCCTCTCCAAAATTCCCTGTTCCTTATTTCCAGAAACACTTCGCTGTGTCGCAGCAGTTCCGCAAACCCCTTTATGTGATACAGCAAAGCACCGTTTTCCAAACAACCCCAACATTTTGAAAGTCAATTATGAGAAACATGCATACACGATTCCCTTCTATTTATAGCCATGAGAATGAGCTCCTAATTTCCAAAAACCCACAAATTACCTCCTAAATTAATGGAATTAGAGTGGGACTTGAATTGATGGGAGTCAAAGAGTTTGGTTGGTGGATTTCTCTCGTAATCATCAAGTTCGGTATCATTAAAATTCTCCATGCTCGAGTAATCTACTCGCTCATATCTTCACGAATTGGGTTTTCTCCCGCTCTTATCCTAATATTCTTGAATGATCTGTATGAATCTACTACTCAGTTATCAACAGGGCCGCTCCTGGTCGAGCTACTTCAAAAGAAACTAGTTCGAATTCCTTGACCGGCACTTTCCCCACATTAGTCTCCTTTTGTTGAGAAGGATTAACAACCCCAACATTTTGAAGGTCAACTATGAGAAACATGCATACACGATTCCATTCTATTTATAGCCATGAGAATGAGCTCCTAATTTCCAAAAACCCACAAATTACCTCCTAAATTAATGGAATTAGAGTGAGACTTGAATTGATGGGAGTCAAAGAGTTTGGTTGGTGGATTACTCTCGTAATCATCAAGTTCGGTATCATTAAAATTCTCCATGCTCGAGTAATCTACTCACTCATAGCTACACAAATTGGGTTTTCTCCCGCTCTTATCCTAATATTCTTGAATGATATATATGAATCTACTACTCAATTATCAACATGGCCGCTCCTGGTCGAGCTAGTTCAAAAGAAACTAGTTCGAATTCCTTGACTGGCACTTTCCCCACATTAGTCTCCTTTTGTTGAGAAGGATTAGTCCTCGAATATGCATTGTCATTATCTTCACCATATGGAGCAAGATCTTGGACGTTGAAGGTGGCAGAGACTTCGTATTCTCCTAGAAGATTGACCTTGTAAGCATTGTTATTGATGCGCTCGATAATCTTTAGGGTTCTTTTACCTGTGACATCAACTTGTTCTTACTCTTGGCTAAAAATCTTTCCTTCATGAGATGTATCCACACCAAGTCTCTAAGTTAGAATTCTTCTCTTTACACCCTCGAGTAGCCTTGATATGGTAGAGTTTATTGGCCTTCTCGATCTTAGCGCGTATCTTTTCATGAAGAAGTTTCATCTCCACAACGTGGTCCTCAACTTCTCGACTAATCTCTCTGCGATTTGGAAGCAATATTAGCTCAAGAGGAACCAAGGGATTCAACCCATAAACCATCTCAAAAGGTGATGACTAGGTCGTAGAACTGGGTGTTCATAGGCGAACTCAGTGTTCATAGGCGAACTCGGCATGGGCGAGCTTGATATCCCAATCCTTTTGATTTTGCTAAAGCATCTTCCAAAAGTAGCTTAGGAACTTGATGTTTCGATCTGATATGATCTTCTTTAAAACTCTATTTAATCTCAAGACTTCTCAAAAATACAAGTCCGCAACTTTGATAACATCATCTGGCAAACCAAACACAAAATCCATGGTAACATATTTCCATGGTCGCTTTAGAACGGGTAGAGAGGTGTAGAGTCCTTGGGGTTGAACTTGACTCTTCACTTGCTGACAAAGCACGTCGTAGAATATGGGCTCGAACCCATTGTTCCATTCTAGGCCAGTATAAATTCTCTTGCAACATCAAGAGGGTCTTATCGACTCTAAAATCTCCTGCAATTCCCATCCATAAACTTCTCAATTGAGTAGCTCTTGATTTGAACTTCTAGGAATGTAAAGCTTGGAATCTTAAAACAAGAATTCTTTGACTTGAAAAAGCCTCTTTGTTCAAGTCCGAGAAGCGAAGATCACAATGGTACTCGTGTACGTCGACTATCTCATCGTCACAAGAGATGATAACGTCGAGATCAAGCAAATATTTTCGTGCGGTTTCACATGAAGGAGCTTGGAGAATTAAAGCACTTCCTCATACAAAAAGTTGAACAAATTTCAGAAGGCTTATTCATGTGCAAAGAGAAATATGCGAGGGAGCCGGTACAGAAATATGATATGCTAGAGTGCAAGCCGATATCAACATCCATCGAGATCAACGCCAAGCTTAGTGCAAATGAAGGCAACGATCTTGAAGAGCCGACAATGTACCGTCAGCTAGTAAGAAGTTTAATCTATCTCACGCATACAAGACCATACATCTCTTATGTAGTCGGACTGGTGAGTAGATTTAGGCGATCACCAGCCCCATCTCAAAGTACTTCGCCAAATATTGAGGTATATCAAGTGTACGTTGAACTATAGGGGATTGTAGATTGTCGGATATTGCAATGTTGACTATGCTGGCGATCACAACACAAGAAGGTCAACGACGGGCTATGTGTTCACTGTCGCAAGGGGAGTAATATCATGGTGTAGTAAGCGTCAACCTATTGTTTCCCTCACAACAACAAAAGCTGAATACAGAGCTACTGCAAATGCAATTCAAGAAGCCACATGGCTTATGCAGCTCATGAGAAACCTCACTAGCAAGTTGAATATGGAATATTTATATCATGTGACAATCGTTCGGCGATCAAGTAAGCTAAAAAATTCAATAATTCATGCAAGAACCAAGCACATAGAGATTCAGTATCATTTCCTAAAAAAAATGGTGTTACAAGGAGAGATTGAATTGCAATATATCGGCACAGACGACTAACCAGCGGATACTTTACCAAGGGATTTAATGCGAGCAAGCTGAAGGAGTTTCGCTCACAACTAGAAATGACTAGAAGAGGAAGTCGATGTTAGGGAGAGTACTAAAGCAAAATACCAACACCTAATTTCTAGATAATTCCCCGTTCTATGGGAATGTATGGTGATTAAGAGGGTTATGTGTCTGGTAGATGGGGTTTGTGGTGGGAGCTTGTCAGATAAGGTAGGTAGAATTTGTAATTACAAAATATGCAATGTTGCAAAGCTATTTACATAGATTAGGGATGAGAGTCAACTATAAATATGCATCGATGCCTCATTCTGTAGATCATTCGAAAGAAATTAAAAGAGAAAATTAGCTTCTTATCCTCCTCCCCTCCTCTAGTTTTCCATAGTATTAGGTGGTGCACTAAATAGTTTCATACTCGAATTTTTTAACAAAACTAAGTACATAGAGTTGGGACCATTTATCTAATTGTTAGCTTTTAGGTGAAGGGAACCCCAACACACAATTTCAACATGGTATCAGAACCAGATTCGTCCCGTCGAACAAAAAGTTTTCAAATGAAGATGCCCCTCCGGACAAAGATCCGATGTGTGACTAAGGTGAGGTACTGGAAAATAATCTCACACCGAATAAACAATGCATGGGCCAAGTACATATATAGAGTTGATACCCTTCACCTAATTGCTAGCTTTTAGGTGAAAGGAATCCCGACACACAATTTCTACAGGAATATATAGAGGGTGTTGAATTCGTGTTGACGGGCTGCCTTATCCAGGCTGTTAACAGCACGGGCGAGGACTCAAGGCTCTTGCCATGTAACCATAAGGCTCGTTAGCTACTTGCAGCTTGCCTGTGTTGTGCCCTGTTGTATGTTTGTCGAGTTTTGTTCTAAAATAAATTAGTGAGAGAATATTTCTTGATATAGCGTAAATAGTTTCAAATTTCGTCAACTAATTCTCCGAAATTAGATATTATAATTTTGACGTCCAGTTTCACTCCTTGTGAAATAGGAGTTTATAACTCTTATTCCAAAGGAACATGGGATAAAGTAAGAAATCTAAATTACAAACTCCAATTTTAGTGAAACTAAAAATCGAATTTAAATATAATTTCGAGATATTATTTAACGAATTTTAAAACTATACATCATATTTCAAGAAATATTTTTTCGAGAAAAGTTATTTCGTAATTTCCGCCGTAGTCGGTTGAACTTCCCTTATGCGTTCCTTTTGTTTAGGCTACGTTAGGTATTTGTTGGATCCATTCGGAGGACACGAACGACTAGGTAACCCACGAGGTCTACTAGGAGATTGTGAGTCGGAACTCGTAGTAGACGCTTTTGGCCATTATACCGTTTGACCATCTATATTACCGTTTAAGCTTATAAAAAATAAAAGGCAAAATATACGATAATATCAAAAACTCTTACGAAACTTTTTGTTTTGTCAAAAACTTAGTTTGTTATACGAGTTTGTCACTAACTTTTGTTTCTATATTAATTTTGGCCAATTTTGGATTTTACCATGAGAAAATCAAACAAGCCTTAATATATAAATTTCAATTATTGACTAAAAAAAATAAAAAAAAGGGTAACAATATTGAAAAATTTCATGTGCTTTTTATTTTTGAATTTTAATGATTAAATTAAGTAAGTTAGAAGTCGAAGTTGGACTGTAGTTATTAATGCTGTTAAGAATCTGTAAAATCGATGAAGGTCGGATGATGGCTCTATTATGGGGTTACTACTATGTGTAAGGTGGATTGCAAGACAATGCAATGAGAGGTTAGAACTCAATTAATATAGGAGAAATATTAGACAATATTAAGGCCTTGTTTGGTTTTCTCATAGTAAAATCCAAGATTGGCCACAAAAAATTACAACCCTAAAAATAGTGATAATATCGTGTAGTAAAAAAAAGATTTTGACAAAACAGAAATTTAGCTCATAATTTATGATATTATCGTATATTTTTCCAAAATAAAAATCCAATGGTCGAGAAGTCAATATCCCGAGTCCATGTCGTGATTGTCATGATTCATTCCTTGATTTTAGGAAAATGTTCTTTCAAGGCTAATTGCTTGAATAGGACAATGGAGTTGGGGACCGATGAATATAATCACCAATTCACACGTTAAATTTTTAAATGGGTGTAAATGTTAACGATGGCGTACTATTATTAATATTATTAAATGTAATTTTGTAAATTTAAGATATTTCAGAATAAGAAAAAACGAAGCATATTAAATGTAAAAACATATCGGCTAGATCACTAAATTTAAAGCATATTAATTGTTCAAGGACTCATTAACAAAATTCAATTTATGATTTATTTAATAAGTTTCATGATATTTTTCGAATTGCTAAAATACAAGCCAATTATAAATTAACTATAAAAGGGGTAGAAAATTGAAAAGGCATTAATTAGTAATAATAAATCTTGTTGATTTTTGTGTTTTTTAATTATTCGACATTAAATTAGGGAAAATTCAAAGTCTTCCTCCACTATTATTCGAATGACTTTGACCTTAGAAACAACGGTCTTAGTACAGCTTGAGAATGGGTGATCCTCCTCTGCCCATATCATCCATACATATCAAGCCGCCATTGATCTCCCCTTTCAAGGATCAAACCACATTGCTTTTTCCTCAAATGGGGAAATATTTCGGGGCTCTGTTTTTTGTGCTTTCTCTCATTTCTGGAGGCCGAGGCCTTAGCTTCTTGCACAGCAATTCCACCTCCTCTGATTGTAATGCCCATGAGCATAAAGCCCTCCTTGAGTTCAAGGACGCTCTCAGCCCCATAAACTGGGACTTAATGCCGGAACGCGCTTACCCAATTCTAGCTTGGAACGGAACTCGGTGCTGCGGATGGAGTGGAATAAGCTGCGACGACAAAGGACGCGTCATGAAGCTTGAAGCACTTGGTGAAGGACAAGATGCTGCATCAACCACCTATGATGCGAACACTAGCCTGATCGAAGTATTTCGTCCACTGCTGAAGCTCAGATATCTGAACCACTTGGACTTGACTGGAATCTATTGTTCGGGTTGTATGATCCCGCCACTTCTGGGATCAATGGAGGAGTTGCTCTTCGTTGGTCTACCTGTTGGTCTTTCAGGAAATATTCCGCCCAGCTTGGGCAATCTCACGAGGTTACAAGCCCTTGTTGTGCCTTCAAGTTACGGTCTTTCTTTGGCATCCACTAATGTTGGATGGCTTTCTCGTCTTACATCTTTGGCTCGCCTTGAACTGAATTTTGGGGGCATCACGGAAGCAGTCGATATGGCGCAGGTACTCAACTGGTTACCGTCCTTAAAGCACTTGGCCTTGGCCTCATGTAGCCTCGACAATTCCTTCTTACGGCATGGCATCTCCAATGCTACCCTCGCTGCTGGCCTTTCTCACTTAGATATGTCGTACAATTTCTTCTCTGGTACGATCCCTGAAGTATTGAAAAATCTCACATCGCTCGAAGTTCTCGATATGTCGGGTAACTCTTTCAACTCTTCGATTCCTGCCTGGTTTGTAAACTTTAGAAACATGGTTGGGCTATTTCTTGAATCCAACTCTTTAGCGAGCATCGACGGTGGGCTGGGATGGCTTCTAGGCAGCAAAAGGAATCTACGGTCAATAAACTTGAGTTTCAACATGCTCAATCAAGAAGTTTTTGAAAATGGAAGTATGCCGATGTCATCGTTGCATGGACAGAATCTGGAACATCTTGATCTATCCAACAACATGTTAGATGGTCTTCCCGACTGGCTAGGCAACCTGAAGACATTGAAGCATCTTGATCTATCCAACAACATGTTAGATAGTCTTCCCGACTGGCTAGGCAACCTGAAGACATTGAAGACGTTATGGCTTCAAAGAAACTACTTGAGTGGTGATGTTCTCGGCTGGTTAAGTGAGCTTCCCTCACTGGAATGGTTGGATTTGTCTGAAAACCAGTTGTCAGGTAGCATTCCATCCTCCATTGGCACACTAAAAAGTTTGAGAGTTTTAGACCTTCATGAAAATGGCTTGAATGGAACTGTGGCGGAAGCGCTAGGCCAACTATCTTATCTCGAGTCCTTGGATCTTTCGCATAATTCCTTGAAAGGGGTTATCTCGGAGGCCCACTTCCGGGATTTATCCAAGCTGAATTTTCTCGATCTCAGTGATAATCACTTGACTGTTGGGTTGGACAACTTGTGGATGCCGCCTTTCCAGCTACGAACCATTCGTATGAGGTCCTGTGTAGTTGGAAAGCGATTTCCTCAATGGGTAAGAACACAGGAGGAAGCACAGGAACTGGATCTTTCAGATGCTTCGATTTCAGATGCATTTCCGGAATGGATTGAGAAAATGAAGATCAGTCATTTGAACGTCTCGTAGAACAACATCTCGGGCCCATTGCAAATTTACCAAAGGAATCAGTATCGATTGATCTCTCACACAATTCGATTTCTGGACCACTTCCAGAAAGCATTGGAAGGATGTCTATGTTAGATTCCATGTATGTGAACGACAACAAGATTGGGGGATTGATCCCCTCTTCTATAGGTGATGTCAAGTCCTTGTCCGAACTAGTGCTGACCAATAACAACCTTACCTGGAGCATTCCTTCTTCTTTGTGTAAGGTGACCACCTTGCTCGAGCTAGACCTCTCTATGAACAAGCTCACAGGAAACATACCCGATTGTTGGGATGGCCCGTTGGAACGCATGGACTTGTCTTTCAACAGTTTGTCGGGACCGATCCCAAGTTCAATCGGACATCTTTTCATGTTGTACTCTCTGCACTTGAATAGTAACCATCTCCAGGGCAAGCTTCCCTCACGGTTAAGCAGATGTGATGATTTGTTCTATCTGGACCTCGGGGAGAACAACCTCGAGGGGAACATCTCGGCATGGATGGATGGAGAAAGATTTCCATGGTTGAGGACACTTCGTCTCAGAGAGAACAACTTCCACGGACGGATTGGTCCGAAACTCTGCTCATTCAAACTACTACAAGTGCTTGACCTTGCAGGAAACCGACTAGAAGGGACTATTCCCCCATGTTTCGGTAACATGACTGGTTTCAACCTGAACATGGACGATGCCAACCCAATCGGATCCATTACCCCTCCTGTTACGATTGCTCACGAGCCAGCAAGGTGGGGTCATTTTACCTGCTGGGACAGAGAGCACATGGCACAGGTCATGAAGGGGAGAGACAACAACTACCCGATCACAATCCTCAGTCAAGTCACTAATCTCGATTTGTCAAAGAATAACTTGGTCGGAATGATCCCGGAAGAGCTCGGCTTTCTATTTGGATTGCAAGGAGTGAACTTATCTCACAACCGTCTCGTGGGTAGCATCCCCAAGACGATAGGACACATGAATTCACTCGAGTCACTTGACCTCTCGGACAACCTCTTATCAGGCGAGATTCCTCCGAGCATATTGTCATAACCCAATTTTTTATTCTACAAAAAACACAAAAACATTAAAAAAATTAAAAATCTTCAAAAAAACACAAAAAAAATTACAAATCTTTAAAAATCATCAAAGATCAACAAAAATCCATGAAAATCAAGAAAAATCTTAAGAAAGGATTCGATAAAAAATAATAAATAGATACGAAGAGCCAGAGAAGAAAAAAGACCGGCGAGAAGTGTTTTCCGAAAGAAACACATAAGCAAAATAAGTCCCCGACAAACTCAAACGATTTGGCAACTTGGGGAATGGAGCACTCCTATCCTGTCAACACCGCCTGTCGCCAGAATGCCCTGACCACGACTTCATCAGTATAGAGGACCTCAAACTGCTTCACCACGCCTCCGTTCTCCTCGAATCTGGGCAACCCGCGCTCGGCGTTCCCAGCGGCCGCCATCGACTCGGCCCCGATCTCTGCCTCAACGCTTTCGACCAAACCGCCCATGACCAGCGGCCTATCCTCGCCCCAGTCGTCTCTTTTCGAAACACCAAACTCATGGATGCTCGGTTCCCCTGCTCCGGCCTCAAGAAAAGGAGACGTAGATCACCACATAGCCGCCTCCCATAGTGGTGCTTCCCGCCGATGAGCAGCCTCGCGACCGTGGCCTTGTCTCCTCGGTCTCTCATCTCACCGCAAGGGAAATTTTTCCAAACCGCAGAAGAGAACTTGGTAATAATACTCTTTCTGTGCTAATTTTTTATTGTTACTAATGTTTTAATAAGCATTCAGTGTGCGTGCCTTATCAGAGGAAGATTTCTTTTGCAATTGAAAACCATTTTTTGTTGCTTCGATTTTATTTGTATAAACCTATACATAGTACGACTTGTCTTCACAATAATCATTTTTTTTAAGTTTATTATAACCTATCAAGTGTTCCTATTGGTTAACTAATAGATAATCATTCGGGGGGTTTAGTTATCTTTTAATTAATCATGTTTCAAACCATTCTCGAACAGTTTACTTCGTTTATTCGATATTTATGCAGGTATCTCGGGGGCGTGCCTTGCGGACAACCAAGGCACGCACCCCATTCAACGCGTTCAAGATAACGAAGTATTCGAGGGATTATTTGGATTCTCGAAGATCAAGACCCTCTGAAGATGGCTTCGCACTCACCAACGTTACGGCATCAGCGGCTCGCCAGGTTCACCGTAAACCTATTCTAAAAACGGCACCTTGAGGTACAAACGCTAACGGGAGCGTTCTATATAGCGAACAATGGTACAACACCCCGTTCTCTCTGGAATTTATTTTGTGGCATAAAAACTGTTAAGGGCATTAATTAATCTATGATGCTTGTATTTTTGCCCCAAAATCAATTTTCATGAAATATTTTCTAAAAATGGTTCACGTAGACATTTTAAGCATTATTGAGCTCGAGATCAATTTTTATATATCAAACAACTTCTTTTTCTAAAACCGAGCTCAAATAAATCGGACATCGGAAACACACGATTAAAGCCTCCCTTTTCTTTGTGATGCATGCGATTAAGTAATCCCTAATTCCCGAACCTTAACGAATCTCTACAGTTTTTCTAACTTGAACTTAAAATAAGTTAGTGGCGACTCCGACACATTTTCAAAATCCGAAGCCTTATCGTCAAGGGAGGATATCCATTTTAAATGGAACCGGAAACGGGATCCACCCGCGACAGATTTGGCGACTCCGCTGGGGACACTTGGGTAATTTTCTAGAGGATTAGGGTCGAAAAATCGATTTCAAAATTGGGGGCAGCCTAGCTTTGTGTGGAGTTTGTTTGCGATTTATTTTTTCCGATTGTCTCTGCTAGCCTTACAAACTGTTATGACTCTAACAATATATTTATGTGCTTGCATTGTTTGATGTCACATGATCGATATTTTTCAATACTTGATTTTTCCTGTTACATGAGCCTTCATCCCGGGCGCCATAGGATTAGTTCGGGTATACCATATGCCAACGGGTATTGGCCGTTTGCCTCTACCTTTAGGTGGGTACCCACCTGTTTACCGCCGGACGAATATCCGAGTCCTTTCATTTAAAATGGACCCAGACTCGGATTTCTCCGTTTACGGTTAATGAACGGGTCCAAGCCACATCCGTGACGGTAGATAGAATCATTTGATGGGTTACCCTCTGCATGATTTCATAACTCGTGTTTTTTATCTTACTCTAACCCCTTCTTTTCTATGTGTTGTTTAATTTAGCTCGGTTCGGTGAAGGAGGTTGTTCTTTTCTCTTGCTAAATTTATTCATATGCATTGTGCGCTTGCATCCATTTTAACAATTTGCATATATTATTCTGTGTGCATCTTAAGCACATTCTTGACATGTCTTTCGGATCTATTTCTCTAAATTCAGGATGCCTACAATAAACTTGACATATAATTTCTCATCCGGCCACGCGCTAAAAGATTGGTTCAAACCTTTATACCCGTCTAAGCAAGATTTTGTTCGGACAAAGCTAGGAAGCCTTGTTGACCTCATTGATATTGAACTGGATTTAGGATTTCTACGTAACTTACTAGAAAAATGGGATGCGAACACTTTCTCGTTCAAGTTCGGAGACTTTGAGTTATCACCAATATTAGAGGAATATATCCGGCTTGCGCGACATCTCCCCTCTTCTTCCTCACGTCGGATGGATCCACGTCATAAAACACCGGTAGGATAGTCAGCGGAGGCTGCGTATTCGACTTCTCACGATCGTGAATCTTTACCTGCTCGTTCAAGCACCAGCTCGATGAAGCGTAATTCCTGGAGAAAACTACCACGCAGAACCTGGACTGCTCGATTGCACTAGAGAGCCTATCCGAGATGAGCCCTCCTCTTTCGAGGGACTCTTCGTCCCAAAAGGTGATAATCCTTCTCTGTATCAAGGCAGAGTACAGATGATCCGTGAAGTTGAGTCGGGTATCCTCCCCTCTAAAGCCCAAGAACAGATCATATCCTCTGCGACCCGAACTTCTGATTCCCCCTCCGTCGAAAACCGCCGACGTCCAAGCGCTCATCCTCCGGGGACACACAACAAACACGACCCCCTCCGCAAATCCCCAGGAAAAGGGAGACAGCAGGGGACAGGAAGGCCAGGAACAGAGTTAGGGACGAAGTGGCTGGGTTGGCATACCATTAGCTCCTTATTATCTATCAAACTTCGCATCTCCAAGCTAATCTTTTCAATAAATAGATCCTTATTTACAATGTCATCATCAATGTCCTTGAAGATGCGGCCGTATCTGGAATTCATTTCCTCTATGTACCGCTCTAGGATCGACAAGTTCAAATCAACTGATTGCACCTTCTGCATCAGTATCGTCAAGACTAAGTCGCCCGGCATCCTACCAACTTGCTGACGGCCTTCTTCGACGGGCTGTGCCAGAGTCTTAAGAGGTGGAAACTTCCTATCGAAAAACTCTGTGGTGTCTGACTCCACAGTGCCGCCCAAGTCTTTATCGAGATGGCCATCGTCAACCAGTTCATGATGGGATGATTCTACCTTTTGAATCCGAGCCTCCCCCAGGTTTTGAAAGGATTCTCCGGAACAATAATCAAATCCTCGAGCATTTTCTCCACGGCATCAACTCCGTACACTTCGAATATGCTCAGTGTACAGTAAAATTCAGTCCCATAATGGCTTAGAAGTTCCACTTTCAGGTATCTAACCCATTTTGGCTCCGGCAGAGAAAACATTTGCACCTGCTTAGCATTTTGATGCAGTGAAATTTCCAAGTGTGACCCATAAGTCAGCAGGATAGACCAAACTTCCAAGCAGCTCGAATTCCTTCGGATTAGAAGTGTAATGCTCCAGATTTGCAATTGCTAGGGTATCGACCAAGGTTTCCTCGAAAAGTTCTACTATCACAAATTTCTTTTTGGCAGAGCATGGGTTTCGCAGCCGAAGCGTAATTGTGTTCCTCTCCCCCTGGTTCCACCCGGGGAACTACACTTTCAGCATGAATTTTCCCTGATTTACTTCTAGAGTTATAAGTCTTGCTTTTGAACTCGTCCAAGGCTGGTGGCACAGCACGAGCACGAGCCAGATGATTGATCTTTACATTATTTTCTTCCATAGTTACTTTTTTATCAAACTGTTCCTCCAAGGAAGGATCCTCCTCATGCAAAAGATCGTTCGCGCTAATGTTTCCCTCTGATTGTTGACACACAAAAGCTTCACTCGTAGTTTCAGAAGCCTTCCCTGCCTCAGTTTGTTCTCGAGTTTTTAGGGGGCGCTTCAGATTCATCTGGAGTGAAGAAAATGACAAGATTCATCCCGTTAGAAGCCAGTAAAACTTATGATGTAGGGCATATGCTTTGCATATTCAAAACATACAAACTTCAACCTTCTTTGGTATCAAATCTTCAAGAAATGCATGCTTTAGATACCATTAAACAATAAGATCGAACTCTTTTGTTTCATAATCCGAAAAGGTTATACTTCTGATGACATCTTTCCAGCGACAAGAAACAGAAAAATTTACAGCTACTGCATGCAAATTAATCGTCTGACGAAAAGGCTCGACCAGCCAGAAAATAGCAAAAGTGGAGCTTACATCTGTGTCCATCGCTGTGGCTAATCCATAGACTGAGAAGGAAGACGAGACCCCACAGGACAAAAAACTAAGGACAGAGAAACCTTGCAGAGCCGATTTCGAAAGCTTCTCGTCTGGTCTAAAGCTCTTCTCTGCTAAGGAGCTCTGCGCGACCGGTGCATCTAGCATCAATGCTGTCTTCTTCCAGCCCCTAGAATCATAAGTCTCCTGCATCAAAAGGAACCGCTTTCCTTCACTACAAAGCGTAAACAGGCATAAGGCAAGAACAATCTCATCGATAAAGATTCCCAGATCCATCACGAGTTACAAAGACGGAAGCCGAGGCGTAAATTACCCCCGGACCACATGTAATCAAGAATTCTGTCCAAAAAAATTCCCAGGAATGACTTGTAGCAAAATCCCGGAGCCAAAGAAAGAGCAAATTAACACGAAGGGAAGACAAGACAAGACAAGCAAACCAGAAAACAAGCTATTCATCAACGTCAATCCAAGCTTACGTCTGAACCAAATTTTATACCTTCAAAATCAACATCAAGCCCTTTCTTGTGATGGGAACTAACAACCTTAATCTAATCCAATCCCAAAAAATAACTAATCAACACAAACTCGCTGGTACGATCACAATCTCCCCATCAAATAAAAAATAATAATAATAATTCTTCCCTACCGCACCACCAGAAACACAATTCTCCCTCCTGCGCATGTGTGGACATTAGATGTTAACAATTTGTGCGACTCTAAGGCCACATAAGATTATAAACTTCCTCGAGCCCCGACGAATGTGACCTTTGGCATTACAGTTCTTAGCCTTCCGATGACTTCATGAAGTTTCATTCACTATTTACACCAGTAAAATAAAAGGAGATGGCACTAACTTGAGAGCTCTTTCATTAAACTCAAACTCATCCTTTTTAGAGGCGGTTGAAATTCATAATGTCATACTTAAGTCGAAAATAGTTAGTTTCCTCAATTGAGTCATAATATACCTGTAGCTCCTTCACACATCCAGAGTGTAGACGACTGATAGTTTCATTTAAAACTTGCCGGAAATCCCTTGGTCCGAAAGGCATGTCAAGCATGGTTGCTCATTCGTATGTTGCATACCACGTAGTTTGCATCATCATTTATTTATTTTCACTAATACAATTTTTAATCGCCAGGTACCAAAATTAATCTCCCAAGGACACGCCCGTTCGAGTCACGAAGCCGGACGGTACACATGGCTAGCTCAGGACTCTCTCTGACGGACACAACACTGCCCAGTATGGGAATCTCTACAGATTCCAAACTCCCTCTCATCAGACATTCGATGATCGATGACCCCCAGTTGAGATCAATTGCCGGTTTGAACAATTCATCAAGCATTAGGTGTCAGGAACACATTCCAAATACACGTTTGGAGGCAAGAGTGGATACTCTCTGCGAAAACATGGCCCGATTACAGAGCATGCTGAGTTACATAATCCACAATCAGCAGGGATGGCACTTCGGGCGGAGATGAAGATACATATGAAGAGCAACATGATGACACGACGAATGACCAGAAGTTGCTTGATGATTATTACGGCTTTGAACAAGAACTCAAACGTCATGAAGAACCCAAAGAAGCAACAATCCGCTACACATCAGATGCATGTCAAGAGCCTTTCACAAAAGTCACGCCGATTCTAAAGAGGATTCTTTCGAATGTCAAGGATTCCCGAGGAAAGTTCTTCCGCAACTACGACATTCCATATGTTTTAAAGAAAATATGCACAAGAGGCGCTCTCATCCTAACAAAGATGTTCCATTCCAACCGGATCGGCGAACTAGAAAAATCAACCTATGGGGCTCGCAACCCATGTTGAATAAACGGTGAAAGCAAGTATCGTTCTAATTTAAATCATAATAAAATCAAAAACTAATCAATGTTATCTTTCTTCGCAGATACTTTAACTGGGGCAACGATCAATCGCCTCGGGTAACCAGTAAAGGAAGTATCGTTCCAACTCATATATTACAAAATCAAAAAACTAATCAATGTTATCTTTCTTCGCAGATACTTTAACTGGGGCAACGATCAATCGCCTCGAGTAACCAGTAAAGGAAGTATCGTTCCAGCTCATATATTACAGAATAAAAAAAAACTAATCAATGTCTCATTTCTTTTGCAGAGGCCTTTACTGGGGCAACGAGCACGCGTCGTCAAGGAACCGGTAAAGAAAAGTATCGTTCCAAGTTTAAAATTTTTCTCACATTGAACTTGATTGTACATCCTCTCTTTTCCCTATAGGGCATCAAGTCAAGGCGAACATCACAGGTAAAATTCTCATTTCATAAAACATGTGTTATGTTCATTTGTCATGCATTCTCACTAAACGATTTTATTCAAAAAATTTTGAAACACTTTCCCTAGCGGAACACTTGTGTGCTAGAGATAGAAAGGCAAGCCTATCCCCAAACACATACCCTTTTCGAGAGTTGAGTGCAAACACTTGTGAAAAATCCAGACATGATAGCATCGGAGTGGGAAGGAAATCCCTTTGACGGAAAATGCTCTAGCTAGGATGACATCGAGCATTCTTTCTTATCCCCAAACACTTCACCATTGCTAGCCATTCCTAGCCAAAGTGGAGATTTTTCGAAACACAATTCCCCTTTCAAGTCAAAGAGTCGCCTCACATCGAGGTAAAAGGAGTTCTGTAGTCTAGATTTTCGAATAGGACTCAGATGGAGATGCGTTACTTCCTCAAGTTTGAGTGTGAAGTACATCCCTATGGATCTTGCTAGTCGGCACAATACTCTACCAT
Source organism: Melastoma candidum (assembly GCA_023653495.1). Lineage (NCBI taxonomy): Eukaryota > Viridiplantae > Streptophyta > Magnoliopsida > Myrtales > Melastomataceae > Melastoma > Melastoma candidum. The sequence continues at coordinate 11,405,115 of CM042888.1, read as the reverse complement.
CTTTCAATCATTCGAATGCATCCATGAACAATTCTAGAGAACTGAGTCTGTCGAATATTCTAAAAAAAAGAAGAAGAATTTGAAATGAGACAGGGGCAAGCAAAAAAAAAAAAGAAGAAAAGAGAGCCCTTCAATATCATTCAAAGAAAAAGCAAATTTTGACACAAGGGCCAAAAGACGGTCGCAAAAGCAAAGAGTCAAGAGAGAACCCTTCAATATTATTCAAAGAAAAAGCAAATTTTGACACAAGGGCCAAAAGACGGTCGCAAAAGCAAAGTGTCAAGAGAAAAGGGACAAAAGTTTTAGAACCCTGATCTCGATTTGCCAATCTGGGCAAATCGCTTTAAATTCAAAAGCCTCATTTCCCGTGGAAAAAGATAGAGAAAATTATTCTTCTACGACATTTCTCCACGAGCTCACTCTTTCATATGCCACCATGAGTATTGTGTCGATGAGCAAGTCCACATTGGGAGAACCACTCTTAAAGGTGACGTCCTTGCATTTTGAGTCTTATTCGATGAGATTCTTTGACTTGCTTTCTTTCTTAAAGGTCAAGCCTTCTATAAATATGGTCTTACACCAAGCCCACATTACAACCAGAATCAATGTCTCTTTCGACTAGCCCTTGAGCATTCATTTCAAAGGAATCGAACTTCCCACTCTGATAGCATAGAAACATATTTGAGTGAGCCTTGAGAGATGTAAGAAAGACCTTTCTTTATTCTCTATCGCACAAGTGTTTCTGTTTTTCAAAAAAAAAATGAAAATGAAAATTAAGTTTTTGTGCATGCATATAGAGCATCTTGCCTTCATATCATCCACAGTCAGAAATTCGGCAAGTACACATGGGAGATGCAAACAATCACAATCGTACTTCATGATTCCAAGGCTCAAGCCTTTATGCTAAGGTATGACCTTCTTCACTGCTGTTAAGCACTATTGTGGTGTGATATCACTCAAAGTCAAGTTATCCATTTCTCAATTCTTTCGGTTAAGCGTCTACTAACAGACGTGACACCACTTCTAGTTTTCCTTTTTGGTTAAGCATTTACTAACAAATGCGACACCATTCGGTAAAGCGCGAACAAGCGTGATACCTTCCAGTCGGTTAAACGTTTACTAACAAACGTTATACCACTTCTAGTCGGCTAAGCGTTTACTAACAAGCGCGACGCCATTCGACTAAGCGTTTACTAACAAACGCTACGTCACATTCTTTTCGGTTAAGCGCTTACTAACAAGCGCGATACCTTCCAGTCGGTTAAACGTTTACAAACAAACGTTATACCACTTCCAGTCGGCTAAGCGTTTACTAACAAACGCGACGCCATTCGACTAAGCGTTTACTAACAAACGCTACGTCACATTCTTTTCGGTTAAGCGCTTACTAACAAGCGCGATACCTTCCAGTCGGTTAAACATTTACTAACAAACGTTATACCACTTCCAGTCGGCTAAGCGTTTACTAACAAACGCGACGCCATTCGACTAAACGTTTACTAACAAACGCCACGTCATTTCAAGTTGGTTAAGCATTTACTGACAATGCGACACCATTCGGTAAAGCGCTTACTAACAAGCGCGATACCTTCTAGTCGGTTAAACGTTTACTAACAAACGTTATACCACTTCCAGTTCGGCTAAGCGTTTATTAACAAACGCGACGCCATTCGACTAAGCGTTTACTAACAAACGCTACGTCACATTCTTTTCGGCTAAGCGTTTACTAACAAACGCTACGTCACCTTCAATTCGGTTAAGCGTTTGTACAAACGCGACACCACCTTCTCTTCGGTTAAGCGTTCGTACAAACGCGACACCACCTTCTCTTCGGTTAAGCGTTCGTACAAACGCGACGCCACCTTCAATTCGGTTAAGCGTTCGTACAAACGCGACGCCACCTTCAATTCGGTTAAGCGTTCGTACAAACGCGACGCCACCTTCTATTCGGTTAAGCGTTCGTACAAACGCGACGCCACCTTCTCTTCGGTTAAGCGTTCGTACAAACGCGACGCCACCTTCAGAACGGTTAAGCGTTCGTACAAACGCGACGCCACCTTCAGAACGGTTAAGCGTTCGTACAAACGCGACACCACCTTCAATTCGGTTAAGCGTTCGTACAAACGCGACACCATTTTCAATTTTCCTGGTTAAGCGTTCGTACAAACGCGACACCATTTTCAATTTTCCTGGTTAAGCGTTCGTATGAACGCTACACCTTTTTTCGCCAGCTTTTGGTTATGCATTTTTAACAAGTGCAACGCTATTTCTGGTCAAGCGTTTATTAACAAACGCGATGCCCTAGTGATCCTTTCCAAAAAAAATTGGGTTCTTAATAATTCTTTGCTCGAATATTTTACCAAACATTCTCACAAAGAGGGGCAACTGTCATAACCCAATTTTTTATTCTACAAAAAACACAAAAACATTAAAAAAATTAAAAATCTTCAAAAAAACACAAAAAAAATTACAAATCTTTAAAAATCATCAAAAATCAGTGAAAATAATGAAAATCATCAAAGATCAACAAAAATCCATGAAAATCAAGAAAAATCTTAAGAAAGGATTCGATAAAAAATAATAAATAGATACGAAGAGCCAGAGAAGAAAAAAGACCGGCGAGAAGTGTTTTCCGAAAGAAACACATAAGCAAAATAAGTCCCCGACAAACTCAAACGATTTGGCAACTTGGGGAATGGAGCACTCCTATCCTGTCAACACCGCCTGTCGCCAGAATGCCCTGACCACGACTTCATCAGTATAGAGGACCTCAAACTGCTTCACCACGCCTCCGTTCTCCTCGAATCTGGGCAACCCGCGCTCGGCGTTCCCAGCGGCCGCCATCGACTCGGCCCCGATCTCTGCCTCAACGCTTTCGACCAAACCGCCCATGACCAGCGGCCTATCCTCGCCCCAGTCGTCTCTTTTCGAAACACCAAACTCATGGATGCTCGGTTCCCCTGCTCCGGCCTCAAGAAAAGGAGACGTAGATCACCACATAGCCGCCTCCCATAGTGGTGCTTCCCGCCGATGAGCAGCCTCGCGACCGTGGCCTTGTCTCCTCGGTCTCTCATCTCACCGCAAGGGAAATTTTCCCAAACCGCAGAAGAGAACTTGGTAATAATACTCTTTCTGTGCTAATTTTTTATTGTTACTAATGTTTTAATAAGCATTCAGTGTGCGTGCCTTATCAGAGGAAGATTTCTTTTGCAATTGAAAACCATTTTTTGTTGCTTCGATTTTATTTGTATAAACCTATACATAGTACGACTTGTCTTCACAATAATCATTTTTTTTAAGTTTATTATAACCTATCAAGTGTTCCTATTGGTTAACTAATAGATAATCATTCGGGGGGTTTAGTTATCTTTTAATTAATCATGTTTCAAACCATTCTCGAACAGTTTACTTCGTTTATTCGATATTTATGCAGGTATCTCGGGGGCGTGCCTTGCGGACAACCAAGGCACGCACCCCATTCAACGCGTTCAAGATAACGAAGTATTCGAGGGATTATTTGGATTCTCGAAGATCAAGACCCTCTGAAGATGGCTTCGCACTCACCAACGTTACGGCATCAGCGGCTCGCCAGGTTCACCGTAAACCTATTCTAAAAACGGCACCTTGAGGTACAAACGCTAACGGGAGCGTTCTATATAGCGAACAATGGTACAACACCCCGTTCTCTCTGGAATTTATTTTGTGGCATAAAAACTGTTAAGGGCATTAATTAATCTATGATGCTTGTATTTTTGCCCCAAAATCAATTTTCATGAAATATTTTCTAAAAATGGTTCACGTAGACATTTTAAGCATTATTGAGCTCGAGATCAATTTTTATATATCAAACAACTTCTTTTTCTAAAACCGAGCTCAAATAAATCGGACATCGGAAACACACGATTAAAGCCTCCCTTTTCTTTGTGATGCATGCGATTAAGTAATCCCTAATTCCCGAACCTTAACGAATCTCTACAGTTTTTCTAACTTGAACTTAAAATAAGTTAGTGGCGACTCCGACACATTTTCAAAATCCGAAGCCTTATCGTCAAGGGAGGATATCCATTTTAAATGGAACCGGAAACGGGATCCACCCGCGACACATATCAGTACTGACTTCTCTAAGTGTCCTAAACCTGTCGAATAACAACTTCTCCGGGGAAATACCGAATGGGAGACAAATGCAAACCCTGGACGACCCTTGGATGTACAAGGGCAACCCTCTGTTATGCGCGGATTTCCTGCCGAGAAAATGCCACCCAAGGGCACAGGCAACGCCTCCTCTTCCTGAGCACCCAGGAAGGCAAGATGTGGCGGAGGACAGGCTCGAGAAGTTTCTGGCATATGCGGCTGCGGCGTCCGGGTTCGCTTGTGGGTTTTGGGGCGTGATTTGGTCTCTGGTGCTCAACAAGGGCTGGAGAAAGGCCTGGTTCGCATTTTCTGAACAACTGGCGGATGGGGCATACGTCGCCGTTGCTGTGAAGGTGGGCAGGTTGAAGAGGTGGCTGGGGAGTAGCAGCAGCCCTTGACATGGCAGGGTTCGTGAGCTTGTGTTATCATTAACATTTGTATGCAATGAAGCTAGGAGTTCTCCAACAAACATCCGGTCATGTCCTTTATTATAGTATTTGTTAGCTAATGAGTTATTTGGTCCTAAATGAGATGGAGCGCGCAATTATGAGTTTGGTCTTTGATAATGTCAACATATGGGCTTTGGGCTTGAATATGAGCCATACTTTAAGTAAGATCAGCGTAGACCATGAATAAACAACATCTCCTCCAATGTTGAGCTTATTATATATTCAATCCAAAATCATTTAATGGCATTGTCCGATCATGAACGGATCGAGCTAATATATTGTTTAAGTCAGAAAATATATTAGGTCATGAATTAATATATTCATTTTATCCTAAAAATATAGTTACAAAGCAATTTATTATTCTACCTTATAATATAAAGGTAATTGATCACATCCCACCGATATAATATATGTTTGCACTGAATAACATTATTTCAACGTTAATAAAATGTTAGTATTTACAAATACCCCAACTTTAATTTTTTTTATGGTATGTATATATATAATGGAGAGAAATTCGTATTAAAGTATTTCTTTGGGATGGAGATATATTTTTCTCGAATAGCGATTAGAAGATCACATCTCCAAATTTACGTTGAATATAATATTAAAAATATCAGATGTATTATTCATGATCAGTTGTTAATGACATAACATGAAGATTGGATTTTTTTTTTTTTTTTTGCTTCAACATTTGAATGGAAATCCTCTTCATCATATATAGAGGATGATGATGATATCTTGTTTTGTCATCAATATATTTTGTCTATATTCTGGCTTTTGGAGTAGCGGCTGTTTAACAACAGAAGTTCTGGGCCATAGATTTCGGCCTTGTCTGTGGATCAACGGTTCAGAATGCAGGCCCAAAGGATTGAAATCCAGTAAGGAGGTGACAACGGAAACACACCCGAAGGCTTGCTAGGTGAAGCAGTCACCAAGCGACAAGGTTACTAGGCGACGGGCGACAAGGGATAGCGGAAGCAACAAGCAACAGTTAGTTGGGCGAATGACGAAACTCTACAACGAAGACTAATGGGCAATACGATCGGTCGACTTAGCTGTTAAGGAAGGCTCCAGATGATCCTAGGATCTAGAAGGAGATTGTTGCCAAGATTGCTCACATAGAAAGAAGATATTCCATGAAGACCGGCAGTAAAGGAAACGTAATATATGTACAATATTACTTTACCGTATATACGTAGGTCTAGCTTAGTATAAATACTTGTTCTTAGGCATTGTACAAATATACCTCTCTACAGACGGACATATTGTCGATTTATCTTTTCAAGCATTCCAGTGTTCTAGCTCTCTTCGTACTCCTGCATTCCGCATCCGTAAGTGCTTCCGCTTGAGGGTGCTCGTCCATTGTCTTCCCTCTCTCTCTTCTTTTCATTTCATACGGCGACCACATATTCAACGAATTCTCCGGACACCAGTTGCTCGTAGTGCAGGAGATTTTCGACGTGTTTGGATCCGGCTTGTCCGCGGTCACTTCCGAAGCGAACAATGACGTACCTAATATGTTCCAATATCTCTTCCATGGTGAATCTATTTGCGAACATAATCTTCTCTACCTCTGTCCACGATTTGCGAGAATAAAACGCGAAGGCATGTATCCAGTTACACATGGTATATAAGTGATAGAGCCTCCAATCATGTTGTCATGTCATGGACATCCATATGGTCTAGCCATGATATGACGAGGCTTTGGCAGAGGGCCACCGGAATGGAGTTGCGCAAGATATCCGTCGGAAGCAATTCCTTTGGCATCTTCAGCTGACCCATTAGACTACTGAACCCCAAGACAACTTGTCGGGGGACATTCCTAAGGGCAGTCAAATCCAGAGACACTGGAAGATCCTTCCCACTTTAGCAATAACAGGCTGCTGTGCGTAGAGTTTCTTCCTGGAAAATGGCACCCTAGGAATTACCATCTCTCCGGGGCATCCCGGACAATGACAGGAGCATGATAACAAATTCGAACTCGAGAGGTGTTGTGCACAATTGTCGTGTCAAGGTTCGCTTGCTGGTTTTGGGGCATAGTTGGGTCTTTGGTGCTCAACAAAAACTGGAGACTGGCCTACTTAGCATTCGTAGAACGGACAGTGGACTTGGTTCACGTCACTGGTGCTGCGAGGGCGGTGAGTTTAAAGAGGCGCCTTTGAAGAACCTGAAGAGAGTGATGCGGTGTAACAAAATGTGATTTGGTCTTATGACAGAGACGTTGCTTTGTGTTTGTTTCAATCATTGGACCCTGTCAGTGTGAGTTCGTGTTCTAATGAACTCGAGGTCGTGCTAAGCTAGCCATTAATAAATCGTACAAGAAGAAACATTGTCTCTGAAAGAATGCATTCGTCCGTAATTATCATAGGAAGGAATTACATCCAAAAAAATCGATAAAATTAAGAAAGGAAGAACACAAAAATTGCAAAGACTATCAACAAGTTGTTGACCATCACCCTTGAAAGTAGGGAGGGAGCAAAATTTGAGCCTTGTGCCGACGAAGTGACAGCTGCGATGAGACCCTCGCAGGACTTACTCGTGATCTGTTAGCTTTGAAAGAAACTGTTAGTCCTTCAGCTTCGTATGTCCAGCTTCCGATTAAAACTTGAGCAGGATGTTTTGGGCTTCAGTAGTCAGAATGCATAAATCTTTCGTAGGTTGTTCCCTTCAATGCCCGGTACACATCTTCCCAATTACTTACCAGCTCGGAAACTGGGCCTTTATGTATCTTGACCTGACGGCTGGTGAGGTTCATCGCTGGAAGCCCCAGGAAGTCCTGCACATTTCTGAGTCTCTGAAAGCAAACATAAAATAACAAGTAAATTAGAATCTGATACCAGCTGCCAGCCAGCATTGGCTGAAAGAATTCGCTCGTGGGAACGAAGATATCGAGCAGACTCACAATCCGGTGCTTGACTATGTCCTCGTAAAACAATACAATGTGCCTTGTGGAATTGAAGAATGCCAAGACCTTTGCTACCGTGGACTCGACTTCAACCAAATTTGTCATCAAGGACGTGGAATTGATCGTAGGCTTGTAGTTGGAAAGCATATTAGCCTGTAGAGTATAGGAACAATGAATCAATAACTAAAACTGAAATCAAAACAAAGTGGAAAAGAAAGAAATGAACAAAGAGAGACACCTCCTCAGCTGAATGGACATGGGACTTGTGAATTCCATTCAACAACTTGGCATAACGATCATATGAGTTGGCTAGTTCAGAGATCATGCGGCGCAGCAGATTCCTACGGAAGAGAAAAATTGTGGAGACGCCCCTCCTGTTGAAGTATTCCACAATTTCCTTGTGGTGTTCCAACACGCCCTGCAAAATCGTCATCGGAAGAAATGTAATGGGACACCAGTATGACTTCGAGATCTCAGACTTAAAAATCTCTATTGGCCATATCATATAAAGTGAGATTTCAGACATTGTTATGGGTTCAGGCAAAAGAAAAGATATAATCAGTAGCGTCAAATAATACAGTTCTTGATATATATTGCAGACCAGTATATAGTGAGTAATCATTATTTTAAACGGATTTTCTTTATAAATCCAAAGCTTGATAAACTTCTAGTGAGGGGCAATCAAGATTTCGTGAACATAATCAGACCAGGATAGGAGTGCAACTCATTATGGCAAGCTAATGAAAAGGGAAAAAAATCAACTCATTAAAGACTAGTGGCCTGACTTCCAATATTCACAGAGCAAAGTTGTTTCCAATATCTAGACAAAGGCATTTTAGCATTCAGACAAGGACAGTTGTGGGCACAAAGCAGGAAACTTTTCTAAGACACCGCTAATTTGCCAAGATATCCACATGAGACGTATGCAAAATCCAATCGGGTTGCCTTGAGGGCACACTCTAGTACACTGGGCATGTCACTTGGAGAATCCAATTTTGAATCCTGAGACCACACCCTGAGGTACTTACCATGCCTCAGCCTTCGCGGGCATATATTTACCAGTCATCGTAGGTTGCAAGGTTTCGCAGCGGCCCTTGGAGACGTATTGAGTCTGACCCGTGCAGTATGTGTTCTATACTCTCCTAAACCCAGTTATAGCTTTAAAAATGTTATTCTGCCCACCACCCCGATAACTCACCCTTAGCATCATCTACTTCAATCTACCACTGACTCCATTCTGATCTAGACATATTGATAGCCTACTGTACTTCGACTAAATATAATCTAACTCGCGTTCAAAGAGTACATACAAGGCACATGTATGGTAATGTGGAAGTTCTCACAGCCAAAGACAAATGCTGAACAAACTGTGCTATGATTTACCTCCTTATAGTCAAACCTCATGCCCAACTATTGCATACATAACAAAACAGGATGAAGGCATTGGTCCCAAAATTTTAATATGTGAATATACATGACAGCTAAGCTACTTTTTCATGCAACCAAAATCATTACAAACTAATGTAGCAATGATAGAGTAATTCACAAATTACAACAATTTGATATAAAGTCAGTGAGTGAAAACCAACCTGATTAAGCATCCACTTGAAGCCAACAGCAGCAGAACACTCATTCTTGGAAGCACTTGAGAACCAGTCTAAATTATATACCCGATCCAATGTCTGCACAATCGAAGTAGCATTCTCCCTCCTCCCTCTCACTGCAAAAATCTCCCCATTCGAGCTAACGTTAGGGTGACTATTCAACAGAGTCTCGAACCACCCAGATCCAGACCTCTGCATCGACAGGATAGCGAAAAAACGCACCGGATTCTGGGCACATTCTGCACTGTTGGTCACACATAAAACACGAACACACATAAGTTATTATAATCATAACTCGCCCGAAGTGCTCCAATCAACTATGATACAAAAAGAAATTACCGGCTGAAGGTTTCAGGTTTTGGGTAGTGTAACTGAGGGAGATTGAGATTTTCCAAGCTTCGATTACAGCAAGGCATGCTCATCACCCGGACATTCTCAATAATCCTAGATTTACTGTTAATCTGCTTTAGGCAGATCGAACAGATATACAACCCACACATCATCACAAATATCAACACTATCTTCCTGTACATCAAAGGAGAAGCTCTCTTGGGAGGCTTTATAACAAAATTATCCTGCCAATTCAAAAATCAGAAGAACAAGGCTCATGTATCTTAGTTTCTAAAGTCAGGAAGTATAATTTATACGGCTTTAGATACAGAAAATTTCAAATCGAACTGTAAAAGATAAGCAATTCCAATAGAATACAACAAAACTCCCAAGGCCTACAAAAAACCTCTCCTTCCCTCGTTTAGCGCAATCCATTGTGTAGAGAAAAAAAAAACCCAAGTAAAATCATCCTAAAGCCCAAACAACAGAGAACTGAGCTCGTTTCCTGACCCACACTGCAATGAAAATCCCCCCAAAAGAAGGCGAAAAATCCTAACTTTTCGCAAGGAAAGAAAAACCCACAAGGGGAACAACGGCAGGAGTGAAGGGGGAAGCAGAAGGCAAGCACCTTTGAGATCAGACACACGAGTTCCGCCATTGTTGTTACTGGGGGGACTCCGCCTTCTCCCTTCTGGGTTTACTAGAGAGGAGGGAGGATGGGTTTGGAAGGTGGTCGTAGCGGGGAGAGGGAGATTAAGGAGGGCGGGGACACTTTGTAATAGTCCCTCTGAGGCTGCTGTTGTCAGCTGAACCGGGCGTTGTGTCGGAAAGAGTCTTCAATAAAAATAAATAAATAAATAAGAGATTTTACTTTTATTTTTTATTTTTTTATTTATCTTTCGGGGTTTGATTTGTATTCCGAGTTATTTGATCTTTGGGAAAGTAAAACCCAGAACTCTGGCTCTTTCCCCGAGGAGATTATTTCTGTCTTTATTAGTCAATTTAAATTCCAATCATATGCTTCACAAATTTAAATGTATTACAGCTAATCTTAATCAAACGGACACTCTAGGGATGCATAAATTAACTGGACTACATAAATTATTAAGTTATAATTTTTAAATAATTTGAAGAATTTGTGAATCTGTCTTTTAGCCTAGAAAAGTTACACGATATTTACTTGTTTTATGCTTAATAATTTATTTTGGTTTCGATTTATACCCTTTTATAATTTGAAATTGGGGAAATAAATATTTCAGATAAGTTCTTAGACTAATATGGGAGTTTTAGTTTCCAATAATTAGGAATCCGCCGTTCGTTATGTTCTAGGTTTTTAAGGAAACCATTAGGCTTTTTACTAGTCAATAGCAAAAAATTTAAAAGAAGAGAGACTTGGTGGTTTTAACATTGGTCCTTTTTTGATGGAATAGCCGGATATCTCATTTTATTCAAGATATATTACATTAACTTCCATACTATTTAGGTAATAGAATCCTAGAAAAACAAAAATATAGGAAGAAGATTTGGTTTCCATGGGTGAATGTGTCTATTGATTAAAATTGTCATCTCATCTCATGTACAATTGCATCATCCTTCCGATTCCTGAAATATAATTAGCCAAAAATAACATGATGAACAAGCAGTAGTATCTTGAATAAGATGAATTATATGATTTTGTTTTTGGGTTGGTAAATGCATGATTGGGGATTTAAATGTTGGAGCTGGGGGCATTTACTTGTAGTGTTTAACTTTAATTGAATAATAATGATAATGTGCTAAAGTTTTGGGTCCATATATTATAAAAGGATAATGAAGGGGGAAGAGTGAGGGATAAGTTATGTGATGTAGCAACGAGATTTGATGATTGATTTGCCCCCCCCCCCCCCCCCCCCCCCCCCAAAAAAAAAGCAATGGTGAATAAAAAAAAAAGCTTCTTTTTTTTTATGTAAAATCTTGAATAACAAGCAATGGTGAGCTATCATATCATATACAACACAAACACATTTAATATAGGCTTTTGCCGCCAACGCCACCACCACCACCTTCCTTAGAACTTTCATTTTCATTTTCTTGTGTACGTAATACACCCACCACCACCTTGCGTGCCTGCCTCATTCCTACGCGTTCACGCCAAAAGTTAATCACAAAATGCTTTCGTTGGCGCAGGAATTCCACTGAATTCCAAATAACTTAAAAAGAAGAAGAATTATTGAGGAATAATAACGATGCTTACGATTAGGACAAGGAGGAAATTCAAAGAAACGAAGCCAGATAAAATCATGCCCCGTGCACTCATTGCGCTTTTTCCATGAAAGTGGCTTTCACATGGGAGGAGTCCCGCCGGGCCCCAAAATTGACCCCCGAGAAATAAGTAGATCCATTTACATATAATTCGATAAGTAGTAAGTGATATGTGTGGTTTCCGGAATCGCTACCATGGATATAATTTCATTTCGGTTCATTGTGAGGTTTGGTCATGTTGAAATGCGTCGAACGATGTTCCATTCCATTTGCATACCCTCCCTCTCCTCGTTACATTCCCGAAAACTAGACAGCCAATAAATAGATTAAGCAAGCGTAATCGAAAATGACACCCGGCACGACGGAGATGAATTGACTGTTCCATGCCTGATAAAATGATTTTTTATTTATTCCAGCCAATGGAGGAGCGTCATAATTAATTTTATTTGAAATAATTAAGCAATTTATAAAGGGCCCTTGGAGTTCGGGACCTCTCTATCTTATAGCATGATTGCCTGCCGGCCACCTCTGACTATGACTAATACTAACATTCAATTTCATTAGGTCTCTATTAAGTAACGTACCGTCTGTGATTTTATTAACACATCCCTTTTTCAAACAAACTAATTTGAGTTAGATGAACGATTTAATTACATTGGGTGAGTTTTTTTTTTTTTTAAATTTTTGCCATGTGCGTAGGAGGGAAATTCGGGGAATGCTTTCTTTCTTTACAAAGGATGATGATATTTTGACCTCGGAAACGAAGGACGTACTCTTCCTTTTTGTGAATCTCGACGTACGGAGGAGGAGGAGGAGGAGTTAGTGTTCCTCCCCACGGCACCGTCGTCTTCGTGAGTTTTGTTAAAAGGAGAGAGGAGGGGTGGTGTCGCTTTTTTTCCGACTAATTAATTCTTCTCCCTCTCCATCGCCTTTGCCTCGTTTGACAGTGAACAGAGTTGATTGAAAATTAAGAAACACATGTTCCGAAGAGGCGTGTCCCCCCACCCCACCAGCGACTTCAGCCGGAAGTGATGCCGAGTTCAATGCCCATGTTTGACTTTCTTCCAATCCCCATTGCGCAAACCAAAAAAGAAGGAAACAAAGAAGAATTAGTCAAATCTTGGTCGAGTAATGAATGCAGTGCATGTCATCATTTAATTGCCAGCACTTGAAATTCTTCTCGCCACGATGATTTGGACCGATGCATTAACCAACGAAATATCGATGAGAAGGAACCTTCCCCCAAATCAATCATTTCTTCTCTTTCTTTTTTTTTTTTTGCAAAATTCAAAGTGCCATGGTAAGTTTGTGGGGGTTATGGAGGGAGAGGTGCATGATCATATGGGGTTCTATTCTATTCATTAGTGGCTGCCTCGCCCCTAACATTTCTTAGTAAAAATCATGGAATGGGTTATTAATAATATTCAATTCCAGCATAAAAGAAAGGCGTGCCGTCCGCCTAACTTTGTGTACCTTACCTCCCCACCCATATAAAATAAAATAAACGAATAAATAATCTTGTGTTTATTTGCAGTTGTTAAACGTTTTCGTCTTATGGAAGTTTCGAATGGGGAATAATAATTTTCAAAGTTCAGAATTTGGGTGCCAAAAAACCCTTGCCCAAGAATCATTTTGATGTTTTGAAAAGTGAAATAGAAAAGGGGGGGCCGGTCTTAAAATATTATAATAAGTTAGGAGTAAGGGATGGATGGCATATGTTAGGAGGAATTCCCCCCATGCCCCCCACTTCTTGCCACATATGTATATGTGGTCGATCCATCTGTCCTGATTCATCGACATTATTATTATTCAAGCCCCAAAAGGATATGCTCTCTTTTTTAGGGAATCTCAGCAGAAATGGGGACACAAAAGTCATGAATTAATATTACTAAGAAACCAGTGGCTCCTCAATTTACAGGGTTTATTTTTTCTTAGTGGGCTTTCCATTAAGACAACGGTGCTGTTGGATTTGGCTTGATTTATCTCGAGGGTAACTTCACTTAAACTTATTAATATATTTTTTGACAATTTTAATATTAAGCGGATGGCATTATGATTCCCGGAGTGAGACGGATGCAGCAACCCTTGGCTAACGAAAATCGAGAGCAATGGGATGCGACCATTCGTTTTCCGAGACTTCTCATTTGCATTACCCATTAATGTTTATGTATATTTCTATCTCAATAAATAGAGACATATAGTATTAAGAAAAGGCAATAAAGAAATCTCCTCGTTTATTTCTCGTGTATTCTATCTAGTTCTGTTCCTCATCCTCCTCCTTCTTGGTTTCACAAATGTTACCACTGTCAAGGCCTGAGGAATGAATAAAGTTCGTAGATTGAGAAAAAAAAAGTGACCAATTATTTGCAGATTCATTACCAAATTGAGAGGGGGCTCTCTAAAGATCAACGATTCGATGGAGGTTTGCAACAACTATCATTTTATTTTATTTCACTCTCCTGTCATATTTATGAAATCTCTCAAAGTGATTGAAGTGAATTGTTGATTACTCAAATTGACTTGAGATTAAGAAAAGTAAATTACCAATTCCACGAAGGAATTATAGTTCAATGCTGAAGAGGAGGCTCCAGAAAAGCTAATGGTTTGATACATGCACGACCAACAAAAAAGAGCGAAAGCCATTGAATTCTCAAGAAGAGTGTAGATTGTTGAATACCTACCTCCATAAGAGTTAAAAGATTTGGATTGGTGATGCTTTGTAGTCCTCAAGTAGGCAAAAAAAAAAAATTCTATAATTTAAAATATCCACAAAAATGGATAGTATTACAAATGAAGATGATACAAAATGTATTATAAGTATTACTTTTGGAAAATTATATGTCATTTGTAAACCGGAAGTTTGTCGAGTCATGAAACATATCATGGTAGTGATTAACTGGAGCAAAGAGAACTAAAATGCACACGGGGGACTCCAAACCAAATTATTCTTGACCACTGAAAATGGAGAACGAATTTCTACGTGATTGTAGTCGGAGCCAGCATCATATGCAGCCATGCGCGGCCACAGGACCTTGTTGCTGGCGCAGTTCGACTACTTCCTGGGAGGATACTTAAGGAAGGATGCTGTTCTCAGCAGAGGGTTCTCTGGTCATGGCTTCGAGATGCCTGGCTCTCACAGGCACGGCTCAAGAAGAGGCATTGGGGGATCTCCAACTCGCAATTCCTTGAGGAAAGGTCCAAGAACGCACGATCAAAGAGACACCATCAACATCAGCATCCGTCATGCCTTCTGTTGTTTGAATAGAACTTTGACACACTCATATCTCCCGAGAAAGGTGCCTTCTGGGTTGAACTAGCCACAGTCTGTCTTTTCGCGTAATAACAATAGTTATGCTCAGCTCATCACTCATGCGATCCCGTCTAGGGGAGTCATTTTGGCATACCTGACTTTAATTAGCATGAATCAAATTGACCCCTCTGATACTGACTAAAAATCACAACTCAGAAGCAAAGCATATATATCACCAACTAGACCATAACAGTTTCATTTAAACAAATCTTCTTTACAACCTTCCTCTGGATTGTACCGAGTCGTCTCCTCGGAAAGTCCACATAAAAGATTGCATGCTGACAGCACATTACCATTCACCATATTGCACAAAATGAATGAATAATCCAATGAATAAATTATATCCAGACGTATTTACCTAGGCAAACAGCTGTTGTATAACAGTTTCCGCATTTCCATTGTACTGTGAAAGAAGATGGATAGCATCGGCTCGTGGCAGAGCAAGAAATTCCTAGGACAAAAAGTTGAAAGGACTAGTTCAGAAAACTAGAATTATCATAATTCTGAAGAATAACAGTAGTGTCAGGCGGTCCACTCACCATTACTTTGAGAATTGCACTTTCATCACATACTCCCTCTGAGGAAGAAACTTGTGCTGGACTGCTCCCATCATCAGCCATTCTCGCGCTAGAGGATGTGGTCATGACAGAAGACCCATGTGTGCAGCTATCTGCATTTGATTTTGACATGGCAGCCACACCTGCCCGGTTGACGTCCTTCAAGAAATCTATCCTCAAGAGGCCTTCGAATCGGTCTCTACACATTTGAAGCTTAAACCACTCGTTGTGACTGTGAAGGGTGGCTCTCATTATCTTCATCAGACGTGGTTCTTCAATTCCAAGCCTTCGGCCAATCGCAACCTACAACAGATGTGGAAGCAATGGCTTTGAGAAAACCTTAATTCGGACAACAGCAACGAAAGTGCAATTTTTACCTCAAGCGGTACAGAGACTGTAAGATTGAGACAATAACGTAAATCTGATCTGTTTTTCCTCTCTAGTGCATGTCTCCAGAATTAGTACTATACTAGATTGTGCCGTCAAAAAGCAGTTAAGAAAGATATCATATTCTCGACAAGAATGAAGAACCCTAAAGAATAGTGACAACCCCCTAAATGCAGATAAAATATCAATTTGTCAAGATCACTTCCAATAATAAACACTATAGTCGGCCGCTAAATATCAGGAATTATACCACAACCGAGGAGCCCGTGGCACCATACACAAGACTGGATGTAGATACACAACTTCCATCCCATTAAGGGAACCTTGACTTACCAGAACTGCTTATCGGCAAAAACTATTATTCATGGTTCTTAATACAAGAGAATATGTCATCACACAGGTAGTGCAAATCCAAACAAACTTAAGACTTCATTAATCATCATAAGAAAGCAATTAAGACTTCATTAATCATCATAAGAAAGCAATTAAGACTTCATTAATCATCATAAGAAAGCAATACCTGAAGTGAAGTAGCAAGATTATCCAAGGAAAAGCATTTTCCCAGGGAACCCTCCTCAGGTCTAAGCAATGCCATTAAAGTTTCCTTTAGAGGCTTTAGTAATTCAGGGTCTTTTGCAGCCAAAGGACCCAAGTGTGAGCACGCTATCCGAAGAGCGTTGGCATTATCACCAGAAGAAACCAGGTTAAGAAATTCAACCTGAAAAAATGTTTACAGAAACAGACAAACTCCCTTAGACATCTTCATTACGTGATCAGATGAGTGCACTATAGAGATGGTAAAAAGGTACCACCTGCTTAAGTTGAAATTGGAGAAGAGGATTTTGCTTGAAAAAGTCCGGATCCATATTATTGATTTCTTCAAAAACCTCCATTGCCATTCCTCTGCTAGTTAGTTCCTTCATTTCCAAAATGAAATTGTACTTGTCATCACTAAGTCTTGCATTGGACAAATGACTTTCTGAAAGGTCATCCATCGAAATAAGATACTCCTGTCGACCTCTCCATCTTTTGCGCTTGCTCCTTTCACCAGTCCCATAATTTCTACTTCTTCGAAGTGCTCTAGAGCAAGTAGACCTAGGTGACTCACTAGTGCTACAGATCTCATGGCTGCTTGTGGTCTCATCTGCATAACGTACTTCAGTATCCATGCCTTGAACTGTGGTCAATTCATCACTAATCTCAGATGCACCATCTGCATTACTCTGACTGACTCCATCAGATTGTTTAGTTATTCCAGACGAGATATCATTAGAACAGTTTTTTGATAAAAAGCATCCACCTTCTGGTTTTTCGACCCTCACCAAATCTGAATCAACGTGCATTTGAGAGCCTGATTAGATAAGTCAGGACAGACAAACCTCATATCACTACAAGCCATACACAAGTAGATGAACAAAAGGGCGATTTTGCAGTTAACACTCACCAAAAGGGGATGCCATATCACACTCCACAATTCCTCGGTATATGCAATACTCATGAACCAGATCGTCAAGCATTGGGACATTTAGTCTCATTCGGCACAGTTCATTCTGCATCACATGAAATAATCTCCTTCATAAAGACCAGTTGTTTCAGCTCAACAATACAACTGGATAAGAAAACAGCCAGTTGCTTACCTGAAATGCTAAATGCAAATCCCCTTTCGCAAACCTCAAACTGTCAACTGCTCCTTGTCGAGAAAGCTCGACAGCATGAAGAAGAGCCTGGATGTCAACCTATCATAGATTAACAGCTCAGGTTTGATCAGTACAAGGAAATATATTTTCTTCACAAATGCTTTTATCCGAATAAGAGAATAGCTGCACTACCTCATCAAATGGAGGGGCTTCATACAAAATATCTTCTACAGTTGCTGGAGGGTCACGTTCCTTGAAGAGCAATCTCTCAGTCAGATCAGAAATAGGTGATGGCATTCCTTGTCGAAAGCAGTATTCCTTGTGTATGCTGCACCACATAATGAAAGTACATCCACAGAATATGAGGCCATGAATCCAACTATCATGTGTTCAACCACGTTAGAGACAAAATATATATGTATATGTATATATATATATAATGTTCCATTTAGCGTGCATAGTATATTGGAGAAGCAATGGGAGGCGAAAGATTGACCTTATTAAGTATCTTAATGTCATTGCAAAGAATGGATCATAAGCATGCAAATGAGCTCTCAATACTGATGACATTAAGCCTGCAATCTCAAACCTCTTTTTCTCGGACCACTGCCAAAAGGGGAAATGGAGCAGCCTGTTATTTAACATAACGATATATAGGAAAAATAGTCCTGCAAACCAATGGGTTATGCCAAAGCCAAAAGCCACCAAAGGAACATATGAACTATGGGAAAAGGAAACATATAGCACGGCAACTTCCTAAGGTTGTCCATCCAATAAGGAATATATTCCCGCAAAATTGAGACTATAAAGTATCAAATGCACATACCTCGCACCAACACATTAATGCTTCTACCTGAAAAATGACCGATCACAGTTTGCCAAACATCATGCATTTGGAACACAAATTGTCACCAATTACCATTCACGCACTGTCAGGAGAACTAAATATATTCTATGTATTATTTCATCAATACATCAAGATCAATGCCAAGTGATTGAAGTCCCCAAGAAATGGAATGTCAGTGACAATTATCAGCTTTCTTTGTTTTTCTTCTTTGTCTAATGCATAACAACAAATTAAAAATTGAACATTCTATTTTATCGGATAAAAAGACTCGTATCAGTTAGGAAAGTGTAACCAAAAAAAGGAAAAATGTGAGCACGCAGTTAGCTTAAGAAAGGCTACTTTTAGTGACACAGACCAAAATTACTGCTTATCCATGCTTTAGCAAACACGGTAAAACATAGATGATGCAACTGACCATTTCAAATTCCACAACATGAAACAACCAAGAGAGACCTTTACAATTACAAACAAAACAAACAATCTTATACAGCAATCAACTCATACATCCTAAATAAAAAAGCATAGACTTTCAATGTCAAAGAAAAAGCCTTGAAAATTACATGTATAATTAGTGAGTCCTGTAAAGATGCTACTTTTCATGAATGATCAAACATTCTCCTCGTAAAACCCAACATTTCAAGGAGGAGGTAAAAGCAGCCCACCTCATCTGCCACAGGAGAACTCTGGTCATCCTTGTCGTATATAAATGCCAATAATATATGCTTGAACTCCTCATAAGCTTCCTTCGCAAGAGGAATTAGAGAAAAGCACAGAAAATGTCAGTCAGCTGTCACCCTCAAGAATCCAACTTCAGCGTATGATGTAACAGAAGAGTAAGTGCATTACTGGATATGCATCCAGCGCGCAAGGAGCAAGGCATTTTCTCAAGCACTCTATTGCAGCATCCCGATCCTCTTCCGTTCCTTTTCTTAGCAACTCAATGAATTTCTGCATCACCCAAATCATTATAAATTATGAGGCGCATAAACCATGGAACGTCTCAACTTCTCAACACCCTAAAACGCAATCAGATACACCTTGTTGTAGCTTCATTTATGCAAACCCGCCCCCCCCCCCCCCCCCCCCCCCCGGGGGAAAAAAAAAGAAACCTCGTTCCACTAGAAACCACAAATAAATTCGCACAAGGAAAAAGACCATAAAAAAATATGCACCCTAATATTCAACAATTCTTGGAGAACATTGTAGTGCTGGCACCAATAAAACTCATGAGAAAATGAGCTTGGACACCAGGATTTCCATGACCTTTGATGCAACCGCTTCACATTCAATAACCACTCAGTCGTATCTAGCAGGTTCACTCTTAAACAAAGCCTTACTTACAGCCACAGCATGCTAACTATGTTTCATTAACTTAAAAATATGGGTTGACTAATCATGGAATTTGGAAAGTAAGATCTCATTGAACCACAATCTAATAACAGAAGCATCTATAATTCCTCAATTGAGAATGTGCCAGCTTGTCTTCTAAGAAAACTCACATTACCAAGTGAAATCCTACAGTCACAACTTCTCACACGTCAAATAAGACCTTAACTTTCTACCAAAAAAAAAAAATAAGACCTTAACGGAATCAAAATAGAACCTTGAATCAACCCTCATGAACATTATCATAACTAGACAGATGCAGTCAGCTATCCAGTTTCAAATAGATTAACTGCATTGAAAATCCTCCATGACTGATGATATAGTTTTTATTCATGCATCCACTGTGTTTGAGTTTGTCAGTACTGCAATTTGCGGACTGCACTCACTGCTATCAGATTTATTAGTTTGAAACTATGTAACTAAAAGTTAGCGTATCCGAGGAGCATTTCAATGACAACACACCCCATTATTCAACGCCCTGAGTATGCTCTCTACATCAGGTGAACACTCTATATTGCCAATCAAACACTACAGTTCGAGGCCACTACTACGGTTACCCATACTGCTTCCAGGTGATTTCATCCAATTCGGCTGAGAAGGAGCATGAATCTTATTTAACACCCAAAATGGGTGTGTTACATACATGGTTGACAGACTCCGGCGTGTTACATACATGGTTGACAGACTCCGGCGAGACAGATAACTAAAAATCATAATGCCAAAAAATAATGCTCACTCGCTATACAAAAGGAATAGGGATATATAGCACCTACAGATACAGCCAACATCTGCCAAAAAATAATGCTCACTCACTATCCAAAGGAATAGGGATATATAGCACCTACAGATACAGCCAACATCTATTAGTCAAGTAGCCTTCAAAGTCCCACAAATGGATAATCATTAGCGATCTCCACCCGGATTATTTTCACATTCTAATGAGGCAAACATTGGAAGGCAGCAATGCCATCTTGTTGCTCCACTTCCATCCAACCATGATCCCCATGACACATTCACCTCAAATTATCAAGTGTTCCCCTATAAAAAAAAAATATCAACCCACTTTCCAGATTCAGCCGGGTCATGTTCATTTTTACAATAACTTCACTGCTCCAATGACTAATTCTAATCCCAACCTAAACGTGACTTCTTTTCATACATTCCACGCAGAAGAATACAAGCTTGAAATTCTCTACCTTATATGGAAATTTGTCACAAAAAATTATATATCATGACCTTCACAAGACAAAACTGCAATTAGTACGTGAAAATATTCAAAATCAATAATAGTCAACCCCTGCCAACTAGGGGAAGGAGACCAAAAGGCAAAAAGCAATCGAACAGCATGCCATAGCAGATCAAACCACTAAAATCCTCCAATTTAGGATGCAATACTGGTACACGGCTAATTAACCCTGCGCAAGCACCCCTAAATGCAGACAAAACCTCGTAAGCATCAAAACACCCCTCATTCCATCGATCGCCAACAATAATCACACTCCACGAACCGAAGGACGAAAGAATCTCAAGCCACACCTGCTTCTCCAACCGGAAAAGGATCCGATGGTCCTCAAGGATGCAAGGGGCGTGGGCCTTGAGAAGCTCGATCACGCGATCGATCTCTCCGTTCTCCAGAGACCGCCTGATCTGGCGATTGATCGTCCTCGAGCCGTAAGAAGTGGAAGAAGGCGAGGAAGAAGATTGGGAGGGAGACGCGGGCTCGATTAGGTTCTCGGAGGCGGCGAAGTCGGCGACAAGGGCGTCGAGGGATTCCCAGTTGACGGGCGTAGAGGGAGACACCGGCGGGCAGGAAGATTCCATCGGCCGATTCAATCGAAAGGATGGGTTAGGTCGTGATGGATGAGGTGGGTCGGTCGCGGAAGGGAGTGATGTTAGCGGATTCCCAGGGGAAGAGAAGTTGAGGTCCTGTTTTTCCCCCTCCTCTCGTCCGTTGACGATGCGGTAAGAAGAAAAATGGCCACGTTTTTGCGGGAGCCTCTGTTCACTGCCACGTGTCATTCATCTGCGCCATCCGATTTCCTTCTCTATTTCTCTCTTAGGAAAACTGATATTACATTTACATACAAGCTTTTTAAGTTTATCCTCTCCAAAATTTTTTAATTTTCTTGGTTATATTACTTGATATTTATCAAATGACAAGAAGAGAATCACCGGGGAACTCGCGTCGAATAATTCGATACTCAGGCAATCACGTCCGGAGAAAAAGCAGCTGGTTTAGTTGCAAAGTGTCCGAACAAAAAACAAAAGGTAAAATATATATCTATGGCCTTAATTTTGGGCCAATTTTCTTGTTTTATTATTAACTTAGTTTGTTATATAATTTTTCATCAACTTTTGTTTTTAATTTAATTTTGGTCAATCTTGAATTTCTTCTAACGAAAGCAAAACAAGGCCTTAATATAGTATAACCGATGTCCTATAATAAAATTTCAACTTCTCATTCATTCGCCTTCCACTTTACCCGTAGTATCAGCCCCTTAATAAAATATCATCCGATCTTCATTAATTTTGCATATTTTTATACAGCATCAGCAACAATCGTCTAACTTCGGCTTCCAATTCACTTGATTTGTCCATCATAAAATAATTAAAAAACATACGAGTAGTTTGAATATTATTTCTCATTTTTTGTAATTTTTTTTTATTTTTTAGTCAATAAATGAAAATTGTGTATCAAGGTCTATTTCGCTTACGTATGATAAAATTCAATTTTGACCAAAATAAAAATAAAAATAAAAATTGATAACAAAATTATATAAAATAATAAAATAAAAAATTGACTTAAAATTAAGGTTATAAATTAATATTTTGCCAAAACAAAATGCAGAAGAGATGGCGATTGATGATCGAGAATTTTGGTAACGAATTGGAATTAAAAGGCCATTGGAACTATACAGGGGGCCTGATAATTATGTGGAGGAAGTATTCGGGCCCTTTAAGTGATCACACACGTTGGCTCAACTCATCGGTCGGGCGATATCCTGCCGAGAAAAGGCGGCGACCGGTCGAGGATCCACTCGAGGGATGATAGATATTCACCAAAATTTATTATACCCTCTTAAATTTTCAAAATTACTTAAGTTGTAATAATAAAATTTAATATTTAGGAAATCTAGTTCATAACGTTTTTGAAACGTGAAGATGTTACTTACTAAATACTAACCTTATAAACTTCTTCCTGTGAATATCCCATTTGTCATGTTAGCGCTCATTCAAAAGATTGTTTCAGTAATTTTCTTTTTGTATGAAAGGTTCTCGAATCAATGTAATTAAAAAAGAAATTCATTCTTAATGTTAATGAGTCGTATAAATATACACACATATTTGAAGCTTTTATATATGTTTACCTCATAGATTTGTTAATCATTTAGTTAATCTAATCTGTAATTTGTTTTTCTTTTTTAAAAAATAATTTCCTCTGGTAAAGTAGGAACTCACAAATTCTTTTACGATAGGGAAAAACCGAAATACTACACATAGACCGCGCATGTGGATGATGTCACCTTCTCACGAAACGACCAAAAACACATGCCCCAACTAGAAGGTAAAGTACACAAAGGGGCAAAAAAATATTTGTGTTATGTTATATATAAGACGTTAACATCAAAAGAATTGGACCACAAATACTTAATTCATCAATTCTCTTCAATCCCCATCAGCTCGTTGTGTCCAAAACAAAGCATATGGTTAAGCAGCCCACATACGTCTGTTCGGACTGTTTTTGGACAACCACAACATGGTCCAAACTGTCCGAATGGGCTCAAATGGTCCTCTCTCTTTCGCAACGCTCCCTCCCTTTTCTCCATCTACCGTCGCCTTCAACACCCCTACTCTTTTACTTAATAAGACCTCATATCTCCCATGTGTTGTGTTTGTTTTGCTCCCCCTTCGACAATGATCTCTCAGACTTCCCCTCCCCACCCCAATCATCCCTTTAAGTTCGACAGAAGATTACTACATGCGTAGCCTCCGTCGACTATGTATAATAGACTCTCAAGGAATGTTTCATGGTGCAGTTCGCGCTGAGTATCTTGGCAGGCGGAAAGCATGTTTTCGTCGTACGAAAGCACCAAAGGTTGATCGACATATCACATTGACGTGAAAATTAAGGCAAGGGACGATACAAAGGGTCAAATCCATTGCTACAATACTCTGGTTGGGTGGAATGCATGGAGATGGAGGGATCTAACCGAAATGTTCATGGTGGCAAAAATAAGGAATTTGTAATTGGGGATGAAAGAAATTTCTTTCCTTTTTTCTTTCTTTCAAGCTGCTTCTTTTGACCGATTCAATCGACCCCGCCAAACAAAAAAGAAAAAAAGAAAGAAAACAAAATCTCTCTCAAATCTCTTGAAATCAGAACTCATAGACTGAAAATCGTCCCCACCATTACACAAACAAGCATGTCCCTCTGAGATATGTGTGTGCATGTATCGAAACTAAAAGTTTTTGGGGAAATCAAAAAATGGTTCCCTTGGGGACGACATCCATCGGGGTTTGATAGGGGATGAACACAGACACCATTTCCACGCAATGTGGTTCATTCGGAGCCTACTAGGTTTTGTTGTAATGGATATAGGCTGCTATATTCATGCATGATGTCCCACGTGAAGATTTAGCTTTAGCTTTAGTGATTTGTGAGATGAGACTTTTTTTTTTAGACAAGTCTGGTGATCTTAACAATGGGAATGTACAATCGGCATTAAAATGGCCGTCGGCCAGGTGACCAAATTTTCGTCATGAGATCACCCCATGTACATGAACAAACCAGCAGTCCCGGCAATTTCCCGCCGTGGCGACAGACAATTAAACAAATAATAGTCTCTTGGTTGTAAATATCATGTACGAGAAGATAACATGTGCATAGCAAATGGGAACCTCCCCGGATATCGAACCCAACGAGGTATCGTTTTCTTTTGTAAGTCACCAAAATGAGATGGGAAAAGTGGGGTCCTTCGGTAGATGCGAGATTTTGGATATCAAGAAAGAGATCAGGTGGAAAGGAAAAACTTAGACTGACTTTGGAATGACAAAGGCATTGCTTTCGGGGATTGAAAGGAACCACAACCTCACCATTGCAGATAAGAATGAAAACAAATATAAAGAGTGATAAAAAGGGGATTGTATTCAACAAGAGATGATGAACAATGATTAGGGAAAAGGGGTAGGGCCAAAAGGACAATGCTTTCTTCATGGGTGGAACAGAAAATACCATTTTTCTTCCTATAATTTGATTCAATGCATTTTCTTTTGTGGGTTCGACTTTATCTTTTGTCCTAAGATTCCTCTCGTTTGCTTTTTTCCAACTTTTTCCTTTCCTTTTGTTTTTCATTACATCGAAAATCAAACAAACCCACCTCCCATTCCACATAGGTTTCATGATCTAAATCGAGTTCTGAAAAAAAACAAGATAAATTCCATCAGTTAACATTCAACGCCCAGCTGAGATTGCCTTATTGGGTGATGAAGGCTTCAAATATTCTCGTCTAACTTTGTCTGAAGCTAAGCGTGTGATTAATTTAAGACTAGGCCAACGAATTAGGTCTGACATTCAACCAATATTCTTAGGCGCACGCTTTTTCCCCTCTCGTATCCCTAAAACGAATGGATCCCCAAGATGTAATAACATTCGTTTGATCTTCTTGATAGTCGTCTCTTGCGGGGTTGTTGTCTCGATCTCGTCTAGGGATTGAGGGTGACAAATGTGCTCTTTGATAAAAAAAGTTGGGCACAATTGTAACCCCCCTCTCTCGCTACTAATTAATTTCTGGGATGTCGATCGACGAAATTCATTTATCGGTAATCGTATTCCTACATCATTCGAGGAGCCACGTGCAAAAGTAATTTAAATATGGCCTCTCGACTTTCTAGACCGGATATTAATCTCTCATTCTTCTTATACTAATTACTAATGCAAGAAAATCCGATGCTCACTTTTACCAATCCCGAAAAAGTAGTCACTTCTTTTTTAAAAAAGAAGTAAACAGAAATATCTCTAACTGAGTTGGGTGAATGGGATCGGAAACCTCCAGCTCGCACGTCCCCCAAATTTGTAACTTATCTTATGGTCTCTCGCATTTTGTAGGTCTTCCTTTCATAATTACATGGCCGTGTCGCCGTAGCATCGATTTCCTTTCGGTGTATGTCCGACGTGTACGCTAAAGCTGGGACAAGATCTTGAACTCCGATCGTCTAAGATGGCCACATTTGCCCAGGAAGACAAACCTTTTGCATTAGTCTATGACAGTAAAAGGGTGTTGCAGAAGACAGGTCCACGTGCGAACCATTTCACTTTCCCTCCCAACCTAACAAACATACGAATCTGGTTAACGCTGGAGGGGATCCCTCCTAACACTTTGTGGAACCTCTCGTGGCCCATTCCTTAGTTAATGCCCAACAATGGCTTACTTGTCAGTGTCTTTTGTACCCTCTCCCCGACAAATTCACATTACATTCATTGGACATACAAGTTGCTCTTCCCATTCCGTCTTGATTCCCTGGAATCCCATCTTAGGGTTTCCCTCGATCGTTTGGATATGCGAACGCCCAACTTTCGGATGCGACGTGATCCGTGTAGACGTCGCGATGAAACGTCGGTTTCGAAGCCGAACGTGGTATTCTCCTGTTCAGTATTTCTGACGTAGTACATCTCGCAAATGCATTATATTTCATATGATTCCCGAAGGTTTAATATTTCTTTTTTCAGTTTTCCCTAATGGTTTTGGGAGGAATCACTTGGCCAGATGCAAAGCGCGGGTGGGGGGGTGGGGGGGGGGGGTACGAAAGAACCCAAGTACAAAGGAAATAATAATGCTTACAACTTCCTCTTCTTACAACCAACGACAGGAAAGGTACGTACCCCCAAGAGAAAGCACGACTTGGGACTACTGTCTATTTTTCTTTAACACATATTGGCTCGTTCTCTTTCTCTTGTGTTTCGTGATGCAACCCTTTTGATTTTGACAATCCAGGAAGCACAAATTCGGTTAAAATGTCTGAAGATAACGCCACTCAAATAAATATGCTGCCCCCACAATTTTTTCTTAATAAAGAAGAAGAGCAAAAAAAAAAAAAAAAAAAAAAACAGACAAGAGCTGGGGAAAGAATCCAATGCACAATGTGCTGGAATGCTGAACAGCACAAAGTCCCGAAACTAGATATGCAAGGGAGAGCGCGTTGCCGGCTCGCTCCTAATGCGGGACATCTTGGAAGAAGGCGTAAAATTCTGAGCTGATGTGCACGAAAGAGTGCGCATCTGCAGAACATGATTTGAAAATGGGGAAGAGGAATGCTAAGAGAAAGAAAATTTGCATTTTGTTTTAAATGACGCGGGAGAAAGAGGGGAATTGATCACAGTGATTGGTTTGGGCAAGCAAATGCATGTGGTAACATTAATTAAATGGGAAAGCCGACCATCCTTTCGTTATGTTTTGGTGTCGGTGAGATCTGACGAACTATAAACACCCTACCCATTAAAAGGAATAAATAAAAATGCTTGGGTAATTTAATTTTAACCATCTTCCTATTACTACTTTTTGTTATTGTTTGTTTCTTTGGGGGTGAACTTTTCGTCTGGAAAGACAAAAATGGGCGAGCTCCAGCTGCACCAACGTGGCCTGTCTGCCCTTATATCACGACAAATTTGGCAAAACATTGTTCCCGTCGTTCCTAAGTCTGTTTTTTTTTTGTTTACTTTTATTTTTAATCTATTTACCTTTATTTTTCATTATTGGAGGTAGCACGTCCCACGTTCCTTGTTTCCTAACAAGACACGTAACTCCGGATTCGAATCAAATGAATAAATTGAATCCTAAGAGGACATTTTGGAGCATCTTGCAGGCTGATCCCAGGAGAATTACATTCTGGTTCATGAATCAGAGGTTGTAAGAGAACTCAACTTTACCGAACCACCAACCCGTACACTTTATCTAACAGAAAAACAGAACTCCGCCCCCATCCACTCACTCGAATTGCACTCCACGCCTATTCCTCTCCGTGAAAAAAGTGTAATTAATCTTCCGGTCCGAAAAATCTTAGGTTATAGATTACATAAACGAGAATGGTAATATGGATAGATCCAAGTCAGATACGTGGAAATACTGAAATATCGTCTTATTTTAACCCTAGTTTAGTTGAGATGATAATCTATTTTCATTGCTCGCTTGATTTTGAATATCGCTCGGACTTCACATTCGTCCAGAAGGTATCAGTTTCCAACCTTCGTTTGATTAAGACCAAAGGCTTATTTCCTTTGCTCGCTAGACTTGAGTATCGTCCGGACCCCATCATTCGTCTAGAAGAGAGTAGCACGTCACAATCCATACAAGTGAAGGACGTGAGTACTCTTTGAGTACATGAGTCACAAGACTAAAATGCAGTTGAGATACAACATCGAATAAACATAAGCGACTCAACCGGAAGGTGACTCCGATATATAAGATTGTAGTTGAGATTCACAATATAAACAAATTATCGTGATATTGTAGGAGACGTAATTACAATAACGTAAATTGAGACGCCACTATGTTGTTAAATTTTAGGTATTCTTTTGATATTTATTTCGGTGTTTCCCAAGAGTGAATTCATTTATTTTAATTAAACAGTGTATTTTTACCTTTTTTATACGACAAGTAATTTTGAATCAAATTCTAAACTACATTTCGAATATTTCTGACATGTTTACTAATTAGCAATTAAATAAAAAAAGATTTTAATGTAATTAAAAGCTTAATTAAACAATTTTCTTAGCGTGGATGATGTATATATATATATATATATATATATCACATTAACATATATGGATGTGTTGCGCTTTCAGCTCAAATCATTTGTTCCCAGACCTCCTTTTGGCCGAGGAAAGCGAACGAGCGTAACAGCGCCGTCAAACTCCTCCCCCGTTGGCTGATTCATTCAACCAAACCACGTGCCTCCACCCTCCGAAATATCTTCCCGTAAACAGTTCTCGGCTTTTTAATATATCTTATTTTTTTATATTTAAAAAGAAAACGTTAACAATGGGGGTAAAAAATATCAATTTTAAGAAAACACACCGTAGAGTAAGTAGTTAACGACGTCTAGTTGTGTTTCCATAGCGTTTCATTTTCAGAATGTCCCGTCACATTTAAACGGAGGATGGACCACCATGATTAAATCCTGGCCGTCCATCACATCAGCTTGTTTCTGTCTCCCTTGGGTTTTCTCACATTAAACGAACGAAGCCCAAACCCCAACCCCAATCCCCACAACAACAACCAAGCCACCCTCCCTTTCACCACCGCCGTAAAGGGATTTCCCGGCGAGGGAGGAGTGGCACCGCCACTAGATGGAGTTCGTTACTCCTCATGCCAGAGGAGGAGGACCGAATGTGAAAGGAGATGGTGGTTCTGATGGTTCCGGTTCCGCTACCCATGGCTCAGCCGTCAATGGTGCAGCGAAGAGGAGGAAGGTTGATGTAAGCAGCAGAAGGATCGTCCACGAGAGCGCTGAGGCATCCGTAGATTCGGCCTGTGTTGTCCAGTGCGGCAGGTGCGAGGTGGCTGAGGCCGAGGTGAACTCGGTGGCGGCCCGTGGGGAGGACGAGAGGTGCGTGAGTGTTGACGGGGAGGATCCTGGATCAACATCGTGCTGCTCGAGCAACCAGTCGACCGAGGAGGCTGAGAAGACGAGCGGATACGTAGATCTGGAGGTGAGAGTTCCTGCATGTGCGTTTTGATTTCGCTCGGTCCGCATTTTGGTTCATCTGGTTTGGGGGGAGTTCCAGTGTGGCGAACCGCCGGCGCCGGAATTCTTCCTCGGCTGAGAATTACGGTTTCGAATCCTGCAGGGAAAGCGCGGAGAAGTTGATGCAACCGCGACTCGAGGGAGGTGCGGAACTCGAGAGAAATTCCTTAATTTCATTTCTATTCCTCCTTTTCCCTTTCTACCGTCTCCTCAAAAGCCTTAGGCTCTCAGGCAACTCCTACTGGATTCCAGCTCCGGGAGGGGGAGGCAGCCACAAGACGAGTCAGCTGATCCCGACGATAACAACCCACCCAATCCCCCGGCGGCTACAAATCCTCATGGGAGGCAGTCAAGAGAGAGGATGCCCACAAAGAGGGAGATCGACGACTTCTTCTCCGCCGCAGAGACGAGCGCCGCCCTCCGATTCAAAGAAAAGTAAGGCACCCCCATCCCCCATTTTTAAACTAACAGAAAAAAGTCGGGGATTCCTCATACTCATAGGTTGAATCGTCTGCCGGGGAACTCATCATGTTGTTGGGGGGGGTGGTGTTTTGAAGGTACAACTTCGACTTCGACAAGGGAGAGCCGTTGGAAGGACGTTACGAATGGAGGCCATTAATTCCCGGTCCTGCCAAGGAGAAGGGAATCATCAAAGCTCGATTCCTTTTTAATTACTGAATCTCTCTTTTTGTGATTAAGGTTTTAGATTATGATCTCCTTGGATAGTCTGAATTAATTTTAAATTATCATTGCTAAGTGATCAGATTCACCCCCATTCTTCTTGTTTCTTTTTCCTTTAAAAATAAATAAATATCCGTGGTTAAATATATTTGGGCGACGGTGAAGGGAAGCAAACGCCGCCCAGGAATTTCGCGTCCGTTTTTGGCATCGGAACTCTGGAAAAAAAATTCCCTTTTTCCATTTTTCCTTTAAATACAATTCGCATACACACACCACCACCACTCCCTACCCCTTTTTGAACCGTTTCTTTTGCTACACACTTCCATTCCCAGTACTTTTGTCTGACGAGGCTCTCCCTGCATTTACGATTGATTGGTTCTTGTTTTTTCAGTTTCCAGTCCAGTTGTTCGTAACCGAAACAAAGTTGGGAACTGTAATGCGGGAAATATTCCCCCAGGGGATAAGAATTGTAAAATCGGACGGTTCAGATGGCGAAACGTGGATGGAGATCCCAGCCGCCCGATCTTATCCCCCCCCCCCAAAAAAAAAGAAAAATTCCACGTGACGGTCGGAAAAGGGTATCCTTGGCCATTTTATTACAACCGATGTGTCCTTTTTGTAATAAAAAAATGACTACAAAACGAGGGGGATGGAGAATTATTTCCTCGGAACTTGCAGCTACGGGAGGAGGTGGAGGAGGAGTCACGACCCTAAAGCCTAATCACAATGTAGTGTTACGCAGCTTTCATGTTTTTGGCTGGCATATGTCGTGGAATGACCAGGCCGTCTGTGATACTTTTTGCAATCTCTTGCCGGATTTGGTTGGGGTGCCATGCTGTGGCTAAAAATGGCAAACCCCCACCTGCCCACATCAATTAATTGTCGATGGAATTAATTTGCCATTTCGAGGGGGGAATCTTCCTCGTCACATAGGCCTGGAGCATCTATGGAATGGTGGTGGGTGGGGGAGTAATTATTACTAATCGGATAGGGCTGGGAGGTGACCCAATTGATACGTTGATGTGGGGGGGTTTGATTTGATTAAATTACCCTCCTTTTTATTGAGTGTAGGGGGTGGGACAAAAGAAAGGAAGGGTTTGCAGGTGATGTGGGCGAAAGGGTTGTCCTAAAATTTCTGTTAGTGGGGGGGAGTTATAGCCTTTAGTGTTTAAAACGAGTATTTCTCATTTCAAACGATTACAAGTTTCTAGGCTATGTATTTTCTACTAAAGGAAAATCAATCGGTGGCATATAGATTTGTTTGTTTGGGGGGGGGGGGGGACGGTGGGTGTGTAGAGGGAAGCGGCTAACGGTACGTGCACGTGGGACTTACGTAGTTTACTACTTAATACTAAAATTAAATAGTAAATTTTACTAAAAGTTGACCGTTACTACTCTAGTCAACGCAAAAGTAGTAAAAAAAGTAGTAAATTTTACTACTTATTGGTCTTCTTTTAATAAAGTCAACGTAAATGTAGTATAAAATGTCGTAAATTTTACTACTTCTGGACTGTTCACCGCAGTGCAATTTTACTACTTTTACGCTGACTTTACTAAAACCTCATTTTTAGTAAAGTCAACGTAGAAGTAGTAAAAAAAGTAGTAAAATTTACTACTTTTTTTACTACATTTGCGTTGACTTTACTAAGAAAACCATACTTTTAGTAAAGTCAACGTAAAAGTAGTATAAAAAGTAGTAAATTTTACTACTTTTTTTACTACTTTTACGTTGACTTTACTAAATTTCTCCTTTTTAGTAAAGTCAGCGTAAAAGTAGTATAAAAAGTAGTAAAATTTACTACTTTTAACTGTACAAATTATGTCGATAAGTAGTAATTGTTTGCTACTTTCGTTGTGATTTTTAGTAAAATTATGTTTGAGTTGGTAAAATTGGTAGTAAATAGGTAGGGTTTGTCGTAAATGTTTACTACTTTAAGCATGTTTTTACTAAAATAAGTAGTAAACTGTTACTACTTTATAGGCGTTCACTAAGAAATTTTACTACTTTGAACAGTGTTTCCGAACCTAACTCCGAACCTAATTATTCTAAATTTTGATGTGAAATGACTATTTTGCCCCGGTTACCACGATCATAGGTTTGTGTCACTGTCCACGATCATAGTAACCGGGGCAAAATAGTCATTTCACATCAAAATTTAGAATAATTAGGTTCGGAGTTAGGTTCAGAAACACTGTTCAAAGTAGTAAAATTTCTTAGTCAACGCCGATAAAGTAGTAACAGTTTACTACTTATTTTAGTAAAAACATGCTTAAAGTAGTAAACATTTACGACAAACCCTACCTATTTACTACCAATTTTACCAACTCAAACATAATTTTACTAAAAATCACAACGAAAGTAGTAAACAATTACTACTTATCGACATAATTTGTACAGTTAAAAGTAGTAAAATTTACTACTTTTTATACTACTTTTACGTTGACTTTACTAAAAGTGTGGTTTTCTTAGTAAAGTCAACGCAAATGTAGTAAAAAAGTAGTAAATATTACTACTTTTTTTACTACTTCTACGTTGACTTTACTAAAAATGAGGTTTTAGTAAAGTCAGCGTAAAAGTAGTAAAATTGCACTGTGGTGAACAGTCCAGAAGTAGTAAAATTTACGACATTTTATACTACATTTGCGTTGACTTTATTAAAAGAAGACCAATAAGTAGTAAAATTTACTACTTTTTTTACTACTTTTGCGTTGACTAGAGTAGTAACGGTCAACTTTTAGTAAAATTTACTACTTAATTTTAGTATTAAGTAGTAAACTACGTAAGTCCCACGTGCACGTACCGTTAGCCGCTTCCGTGTGTAGAGGAGTTAGTGTGTTTTCTTTTTCTTGGGGAGAGGGAGTCATCTCTTCCCACCAATTACTTTTATTACATTCCGACATTAAATGATAGGGGGTCCTTGTCTCCATGTTTTCTTTTTCTTGGGGAGAGGGAGTCATCTCTTCCCACCAATTACTTTTATTACATTCCGACATTAAATGATAGGGGGTCTTTGTCTCCATACGCTAGCGTGTTCGTGCGTGTGTTTTTTTAGTAGCATATGGAATTGAATGAACCTCCAATGCCCCCCCCCCCCTTCCCCTTGCGAATATCATCGAAGTTTTCTGCATGTTGTCATTTTCAGTCTTCGATCACATTCTCTCCAGCTGCCCCCCATCTTCGGCCTTTTGATCAGCTAGCTGCACCTCATTCTTCTCTTCCTAACTATTTGTCCCTTTGACAAACCCGGGGGAATGTTAGATGAGGTTAGTATTTTAGACCTGTTGTCATTAAATCAATGTCAACCCCGGGGGGCATTGGACATTGGATTTTCTTATCATGTGGAGAGCTTGTGCTTTGTCCTCATCTTGCTTAAGATTTTGAAAACACGAGTCGAAGGATGAAATCTGAAAGAAATTGTTCAAATGCCCGGGGTGTTAGGGGGCGGGGGGGGGGGGGGGAGATGCACAAGATTGATGGTCCGACCCAAGTTTGTCCCCTTGCAGGTGCTAAACAGTGTCATGCACGTACGTGTGTATCTGTACAGGGGAGACAAGACAATAATGGTACGCGTAGGTTTGGCCACTTTCATGTCAGGTTACTCTGATCAATTGTCTAGCTTGGTTGTTGAAAATCTTCCTTCTTATCTATCCACATCACCCTCCAATCACAGAACCAACTATCCGATAAATTTTACCACAATTTTTTTTTATGTCATATGATGTCTTAATGTATATCATTCATAGGCGATTCTCATTAAGAGGCGATGCTCATCAAGAGTCTCGTTCCAACTATCGAATCCATGTCTAATACACTCATAATCAAGGATATGGTGCTTGTGTGTCCAATATAAGTGAATTGGTGAACCGGTGTAAATGATTGAGCTTTTGAAATCCATCTCGAGCTTCGGGTAGGAACCGTAAAGAGATAAAGCTCTCCCAACAAATAATGTTTGTTTATTTATAGTGTAAAGAATGCGTTGGTAGAGACAGACTATGGAGGAGGGAGATATATGATTGCAAAGAATAGGTAGGTAAAAAAAGAAAATGGAGTACGAGAAATACGTGCACAAAGAATGCGTTGATAAAGAAAGGAAGTGGAAAAGGCCATACACATATGCAAAGAATGTGTCGGTGTTAGTATGGTTTTGATGATGCCTTATAGAAGGTAAGCTTCTGCTATATAGAAAGTAAGCTTCTACTTCATAAAGTTAACCTGCAGGGACAGTTCGCACATTAGTACCTTCCGTCAACTAATTATTATGTAGAATTATTTAATTAGTTGTCCGATTAATTAAATATATTCTTATGTTACATTATGTAAAACCAAAGTGATAAAAATCCTTTGATTAACGATTCATGTTCATGTGAGTTGATATATTCTCAAGGAAACAAATCACTTCATTCTGCGGATTGACTTGAAATGCCTAACGGCCAATTCACCTTTTCTCTTGCACTTTAACACGCCTAGATTCATTGTGGATCGTGGCAAAGAACGAACCTTCTAAATATGGACATATTCTACACGTATCTATATATAGAAGGTCTGTCAACTATGGGAAATAATATTTCCATGTACAAAAACATGATAAAACATGTCTGTCATATCTTCTGTCAGCCCTATCTCTTTGGGATCGTGAACACAATCATGACCATATGGCATGATTGATCCTTAATTAATATGGAGCATCTCTATTAAAACCATATATTTCGTTGACAATGTGATTTCTTGTTTTGCAAAATCTTCCCTCAGCAATTTTCTTTATGTATATAACTTTTATAATTTTATAAGATAGGATTTTGTGTTAGTAAAGAAACATAACAAAAGTGAGTGTGTATCATAGTGTAATCTTGTACTCTGAGAGGCGTGTGGGTTTTTGGTTTTCTTAGGGTTAAGCATTCGGTAGCAGAAGGTTGTTGTCTCGAGTGTAAACTATGTTAGACATGAATGAGGCTGTGAAGGATTTGGCCACACTGTGGCGCAAAGGCCTCGTTGGAGGCCTGATGGATAAGTTGTGAGGAAGGCCCTAGGGGTGTTTATTGCTTCTGGGAAGCCTTGGTGATGATCGAAGCACTAGGGAACTCTTGGTGAGGAGCCAAGCAGATTGTAGAGATGCCAAAGGGAAATTTCAACATGGGATAGAGGTGTTGTGTACCTGCATATGGTTTGTTACATGCTTACGTGGAGCTGCCACGAGTTAAACCCAACCAGAAGGCTTCGGGAGTTAGTAATTGTTTGCAATGCAGAACCCCAACCACATGGATTGTGGGGTTAGTCACTTTCTTCAGTGCAGAACCTCTACCAAAGAGTTTCTGGGGTAAGTCATAGGGCTTATGTGCACAACCCGAATGGGTGGCTGATCATAACCCATCGGGTTACTGATTGTGGAAAAGCTGAAGGTGTTTTGAGGAAGGCCCTAGGGGTGTTGATTGCTTCTTGGTGAGGAGCCAAGCAGGTCGTAGAGCCGCCATAGGGAAATTTCAACGTGATAGAGGTGTTGTGTACCTACATATGGTTTGATGCATGCTTACGTGGAGCTGCCACGAGCTAAACCCAACCAGAAGGCTTCTGGAGTTAGTAACTGTTCGAAATATAGAACCCCAACCATAGGGATTGTGTGGTTAGTCACTTTCTTCAATGCAGAACCTCTACTAAAGAGTTTCTGGAGTATGTCATAGGGCTTATGTGCACAACTCAAAAATGTGACTGATCATAACTCATCCGGTTACTGATTGTGGAAAAGCTTAAGGGATATCTACATCACCTTCTGCAGAAGTGTTCTTGAATCATCTATCAGTGTTACATTTGTGGAGAAGCCTTCGGGCTATCGACATTACCTTCTTATGTAGTGTCTTTATACCTACTGATAGTATTGTAACGCTATAAATGTTCTATAGTGAAACTCGTTTAGCTTGGGTGAAAAGTGGACGTAGGCTATTGCCGAACTACTATAAAACTTAATAGGTCTCATTTACTTTCTGTGCCAACGGTTATCTAATTGATCATTTAGCATAAACAATTAATAGAAAAGCAAATCGGCAGACATAACAGTATATCTGGGCAGAGGCTCCAAATGTCTCTTACCAAACCCCTATCAGCTGCAACAACATTTAAAGTTATGGAATTGATCCCATCGATCGAGCGTAGCTAATCATCGCTTAGTTGTGCAGAAACCTATAATGTTATGTACCAACCTTTTACTACAACAAGTGACTTTCACGATTTGGAGTAGACTTTGCTTATCATGAATTGTTTTTTACTTGAGTTGTCGCTACGTATCTGAAAACTTAATATGTATGGATTGTTTTTCCTACTTAGCCGCTGTTTTAAGATTAAAATATGGTAACTCCTTCAAAGCTTTTAAGGACAAATGAACATGTTTTCGAAGCTTGCATGAGCCTCGTCTGGTTCTTCACGTTTCTTTCGTCTTCGAGCTATTTCTCTATTTATTTCACATCACTTTCGACTTCCCTCCGACGATATTACTCAGAACACCGATGAAATTTCCCCTCACATATACATACTAAAATATAAAGTACAATATTATTTACTATTACACCATAACAAAATATCTCTTAACAATATCTCGGAATGATATTGTCCAAATTAGACAAACTGTCTATGATATAAGGACAGCGTAGCCCCCACCCTTTTTGGTATTACATTCTCGTCCGCTGAAAACGTTGTCGTCGAGGCTTTCCCAAAATTATGGCTTAGTTAAAGGCTATTAAAACATTAAGCATTTGAGATCACATGTAATGACTAAATGAGAATGGTTGTTTGGTGTGATCAGAAGATTCGGAACGTGTACTTCAGCAAATTGCATAAAAGAAAAATACGAAGCAAAAGCTGATATCAAGAGGTAATGTTGCACGTTCCAACTGCCATCGGCATTCCGTCCTTATGACGCGGCCTGCTGCTGACGATGTTGTTGGTCCCGGCAGAGGGGGCAAGTCGCTTGCCTCTTCAACCACTCGTCCACACAGTGGTCATGGAAGCAGTGATCACACTCGGGCATTATTTTCACCAAGTCCTGCTCACGATAATCCAGTAGACATATCGCGCAGCTGTTCCCTAAGGTCGATTTATTTAACTGGGCAGTTTTATCGCTTATTCGGATAGTAGGGTAAGATGCGATCACCGCATCATCCAATCCACTTGTCTCTGTTCCCATCACCTGTTGTTGTTGTAATTGCCGATCTGATGATACGCCCAAGATGAGGTTGCTGTCCCGAGGACTGTTCACTCTGGCATGCCGATGTCTGAAGTAGAAAGACAGTCCCACTATGATTAGGAACAATGGTATCACAATACCCACGATGATCTTCCCTGTAGGGGGGCCGGAAGAGTTTCCTGGCACCAACATAAGTATGTTTTAAGCCATGAACTTAGTCTCTGTTTTTCAAGGACAGAAATTCATCTCGCATACGTACCGTTGTAATCGACACAGGTAATCTGCAGGGTTTTTTCATTTTTGAGCACGCACTCTTTGAGACGCGCCACACAAGTTCCGCAAGCAGGTTGATCCCATGCTAAAGCAACATTCTGGACCAACGAATCCTCCCAGTCAGGAATGCTCGGTACCAGCACACTCCGATTCGTGCACCCACGTGGCCACAGGTGGAGATCTTCCACAAATCGATCCGTCGGTATTGCCATCACCATATAGTTTGCATCGCTGAGGCACGTTTTCCACGAAACCTCTTTACTCAAATCGTTGGAACAGTTTAGGAGTGTGATGTTCCTCGAGTAGCTTGCTGGCCTAAGGACTGACCCAGATGTGTCAAACCCATCATCCAAATGTCTGAGAAGGCATCCGCGAGGGTCAGACCTGGACAACAAGACCATTTGCCTGACAAAATCGATCATCACCACCTTGAAATCTCCGAGCTGTGGCACGTTAATGATGGTCTGATTTCTGCCGTCGCACGATAAGTCGAAACCCGGGTAACCACATCTCTCATCTTGGTGGCCTGTCAGTCGAAAAGGGAACCGGATGATCGGTTCACCCAAGGCACAAAGATCGGACGAGCACGCGACTTTTGCCGAAGCTTGTGGAAGGGGACAGCCGACGAATAAAGTGAGGAGGAAAGGGAGGAACAACTGCAGGGCAGCCATGATTATGATCGGGGTGTTCCGATGTGATGATGGATACGAGGTCTTGATGGAAGAAGAATATTTATATTTAGGTCGGCTAACAACGGCCAAATTTCGATAAAACTTAAGGTGGGAAAGTCATTTTGGCCTTATTTTTGGTGTCCGGATATATGACCAGGCCAAGCCCTAATAATTCTTATAAAAATATTGAATGATTGACATTCGGCATAACTCTGAAGTTCATTTCAAGTCTCCGACGGCTGACCCCACTTTTGTTTTCTTAAAATCGTTTCCCGGAAACTTATTGCCAGAAAACGAGAGTGACCGAAAAATTATTCATTAAAATATCCTCCAGGGGCATTAGATTAAATTTTAACCTCCTGTTCCCCAAATGGGAAGCGGCTAACGGTACGTGCACGTGAGACTTACGTAGTTTACTACTTAATACTAAAATTAAGTAGTAAATTTTACTAAAAGTTGACCGTTACTACTCAAGTCAACGCAAAAGTAGTAAAAAAAGTAGTAAATTTTACTACTTATTGGTCTTCTTTTAGTAAAGTCAACGCAAATGTAGTATAAAATGTCGTAAATTTTACTACTTCTGGACTGTTCACCGCAGTGCAATTTTACTACTTTTACGCTGACTTTACTAAAACCTCATTTTTAGTAAAGTCAACGTAGAAGTAGTAAAAAAAGTAGTAAAATTTACTACTTTTTTTACTACATTTGCGTTGACTTTACTAAGAAAACCACACTTTTAGTAAAGTCAACGTAAAAGTAGTATAAAAAGTAGTATAAAAAGTAGTAAATTTTACTACTTTTTTTGCTACTTCTACGTTGACTTTACTAAATTTCTCCTTTTTAGTAAAGTCACCGTAAAAGTAGTATAAAAAGTAGTAAATTTAGAATAATTAGTAAAGTAGTAATAATACTAGTAACCGGGGCAAAATAGTCATTTCACATCAAAATTTAGAATAATTAGGTTCGGAGTTAGGTTCGGAAACACTGTTCAAAGTAGTAAAATTTCTTAGTCAACGCCTATAAAGTAGTAACAGTTTACTACTTATTTTAGTAAAAACATGCTTAAAGTAGTAAACATTTACGATAAACCCTACCTATTTACTACCAATTTTACCAACTCAAACATAATTTTACTATAAATCACAACGAAAGTAGTAAACAATTACTACTTATCGACATAATTTGTACAGTTAAAAGTAGTAAAATTTACTACTTTTTATACTACTTTTACGTTGACTTTACTAAAAGTGTGGTTTTCTTAGTAAAGTCAACGCAAATGTAGTAAAAAAAGTAGTAAATTTTACTACTTTTTTTACTACTTCTACGTTGACTTTACTAAAAATGAGGTTTTAATAAAGTCAGCGTAAAAGTAGTAAAATTGCACTGCGGTGAACAGTCCAGAAGTAGTAAAATTTACGACATTTTATACTACATTTGCGTTGACTTTACTAAAAGAAGACCAATAAGTAGTAAAATTTACTACTTTTTTTACTACTTTTGCGTTGACTTGAGTAGTAACGGTCAACTTTTAGTAAAATTTACTACTTAATTTTAGTATTAAGTAGTAAACTACGTAAGTCTCACGTGCACGTACCGTTAGCCGCTTCCAAAATAAGTTTTGCCTTCATTCCTGACAGAAACAAATGACAGATGCTTTGGAGTTTCCACAAACATTTTTCCTTCTTCTATAATTTAAACTCCGGCAAATTCCAGGGCGATTATTTGTCGTAACCTTGTTGGATCGTTCAGGAACACTAAGATGGGGTGAATTAGTGTTTATAACTTTTTCGCCATTTTCTCAGTGTAAGCGGAAGCGTACTGTAACTTAGCAGAGCGTTTATCAGAATGAGAAGTACTTCGCTGACACCGTTACGATTTTGTCGAGTAGGTTTTCGTACGAGTGTTGCGCGATCGTAATGGACACAGTAGTTTATAGTGGTTCGGTCTAAATCGACCTACGTCCACTTTCCACTAACAAGGTGATTCCCCTATATAATATAATGGGTGCAAAGAGCCCTTGCACTAGGCGTTTGGTTCTCACAAAGTGTGATTTAGAATCCCGTACAATTGATGATCACTCCTGGCAACGGTCAGCTCCTCACACAGTGGACGTCTTCTCGTTTCCAGCAGAATGATGCTTTTCCTCAGCAGTTGGTAGCTCAATGGATTCCACACAGAACGTTGTTGCTCAGATGTAAGCCTGTCTTTTAAAGCACACAGACAACGTTATGTTAGAGATTAAATCATCAAATAATAATCCTTACAGTGACAGAAAGACTTCTCAGAGAGCAGCTCGTTTCTGTTTCACAATAAAGGATTGCTTCAGCACTTTTGTCGTTCAGCAGAGGATTTCCACACAGATCTTGTCTCTCCGGAGATGAGCCTGTACTTGCTTAAGAGACAACCACAAAGTTGATCACAAAGATCACCACAAGGAGAACCACAAAGAGAAGAACCACAAAGACCACTAAGAAAGGGTATACGTCCTACACTCAGTTCGGACGTGCACGGTTATCACAGCCGTGACTCACTGCACTGCACACCCAGTGCCTAGGGTGGAATTTTCTACTCCGGCGGCTTCCACGGAACCTGCTCTACTATCCGTCCCCAGGAGTTCGAGACTTCTGCACAGCACCCCTGTGCTCGGGAGGACCTCTTTCCACTCCGGCGGCGTTCCCACCTCCTGCTCTACCCTACAGGCACGAGACTTCTGGCGCGCACCCGCAAGTGCGTGTCTAACTGCTCAAACTCCGTAGGTTCGAGACTTCCCTGCGAAGAGACACGATAAGAACGGCTTCTTGCCGATGGGTTAGCAACTGGTTACTGAATTCAGCACAGGTATTCACTTAGCTTCCCTTAGACGATTCGCCGGCCGCTCGTTAAACACACCGAGGACACCCAGTTCCTCTCACGACGATCAAAGAGACTTCCCCGAGCCCTTTGACACTCTCACACGCAACTTGCAAGAGAAAGAACCAGGAGTCACTTAGCACCTTCCGCTCTTCGTCGATGCACAAAGCTCACTTAGACCACTTAAACCACTCAGACGCACAAAGGCTCTTGGATCTGTCGTCTTTGATCTGATTATAATGGAAAAAGAAGCATAGAAAACGTCCAGGCAATCTTCGAGATTTGTTACCAAAATTGGCAGCCAGGACTCAGCAACGGTCTGCTCACCCGATTGCTGTGCTACGAAGAGTAAGTACCAACGGTAACTTTCCTCTCTTCTCTTAATCAAATAATTTATTTCTAATATTTATAATCTGATCATAATCTTATCTGATCGATTATGATCAATCAACAATATTTGATTAGATATTTAATCCCGTTCCAGCGTAACATTGCTGCAGGATATCAGAAACATATTTTGTTTCTAAAAATAAACTTGGAAAGATAATCTCATAATATTTAATTGCCTGAATCTTTATAATGACATTATTAAACCACATTTAAATGAATTTGGACACTCAGACGAATGATCTGAGATAATCCAAAATAAAAACGTGAATATTGAAATTTTTTTTCCATATTTTCAATATGTATTCGTAATATCATAGCAACAACTCACTGTAACATATGACAGTTACTAGCTGTGATTCAGCAACACATTGCTCAAGCTCATCACTAGGAATAAGCACGCAACTCATGAAACATTACTGCCGACCATCAGCAGCTCATTGCTTAAGTTCATCATCAAAACCAGGCTAACATTCTC
Source organism: Melastoma candidum (assembly GCA_023653495.1). Lineage (NCBI taxonomy): Eukaryota > Viridiplantae > Streptophyta > Magnoliopsida > Myrtales > Melastomataceae > Melastoma > Melastoma candidum. Next base: position 11,363,075 of record CM042888.1, on the reverse strand, counting down.
CCCCTTTTTGATGATGACAACACCGTTCTTAGGAATAGAGCTTGAGTTCAATAAACTCCTAACTCCCCCTAAGGTTTAGCACTGATTTGTTAAGTTAAGTATATTTTTGGAAAGCAAACTTGGAAAGCTCCCCCTTAACTTATACTTCTCCCCCCTTTTTATCATATCAAAAAGAAAGGATTTGAGCAAGTAGCAGTGACATTGCTTGTGCAGCAAAAACATGCTGACACTCAAAACAAGCTGACCTAGCAGCAAAGAGTTATTGCGATCTAGCAAGATCGAACTGTTTCAAAAACAAGAACAAATGAGCAGAGACATCTAAAGATAGAGAGGAGAGTAGCTCAATCCTCAGTGGAGAGCATGGCTCAATCCTCAACAGTTTCAAGCAGAGTCTGGATCATCTTTTCCAGGCGCCCAAGTCCCTCAGCAAATGCATCCATCCTCTCAAGAATGGAGCGACGAGTGAAGTTGAGTTCCTCAGCGAGGAATTTCTGCACCTTGGAAGAAGAAGGGGACTCATCCTTTGACAAAGGGGCATCCCGCTCACGTTTAGCACGATGCTGCTTGCCAGTTTCAGCAGTGGCCTTGCCACGAACAGATGCAGGGATTTCTCGCTTGGTTGGTTTCTTGATGAATACACCATCAACATATTGGTAGCCCATACTCGCCACAGAGTTAGCACCAATCACCTGTGTAGTCCAGGTATCCATTTGATTCACAGGAACAACCTGCTCTCCATAAAGCTGAAAGCAGTGCATTAATAACGTGTGCAAAAGGAAGTGCCATGTTCTCATCCTGAACACAAGAAGCCATGTGGCCAAAAATAACACTTCCCAAATTTACAGGAATACCTCGCTTGAGATGAACCATCAGATTCCATTCTCTAGGCATGACAGTATCAATGCTGCCAATACGAGGAGCTAAGCAAGACATTACTGCCTTATGAAACATCCTGTTGTTGAAGCTCAGCCCAGTATTCTGCAAATATCCGCTGACAGTAACAGACTCACCGTCATTAATGGTCTGATAAGCCTCTAGTTTTTCCTCATTGATCACCCTCAGATTGTTGAAGGAATCAGAGTTAAAGATTCGGCAAACATCAAACACAGAGAAGACGAAGACTTTATCATCAACTAGTACTTTGATGTACTTAATGAGGGAATCCTCTTTATAAAAGATAATGTTGGCATAAAATTCCTTGACTTTAGAGATAGAACCTATGCCATCATACTCGCAGAAAGACCGCCAGGTCCATTTCTCAAACATCTCAGCAAAGTGCAACTGATGTTCAGTGAACCAGTCAAAATCAACACGCTTGCATGCAGCAATGTTGCGCTTTGCCATGTTACGGCTGGGCATTGTATCATCAGCAAGAATGCGATTTAACTCAGCCAGAGAAACATTCTGATCAATCTCAGGGATAAACACAGAAGAATCTGTATTTTTCACTTTCTTATAATCAGGAGAGCTAGAGTGCATACCCTCCTTTAGACCAGTGAAAGGTCGCTTCATCCTGGTGCGAGAAGCGATACCCAAAGCAGAACCAACAGGAGGAGGATTCTGTACAACAGAGCCAACTACCTTCGTATCAGGAGGAGGATTTTGTTTTCCTTTGTATCATCATTGGCAGTAAGTGTAGCATTCGGTTTGTAAAACTCTATTTTCGTAATTCAAGTCTCTCACTTACTTTCTTCATATTCGTTTATCCTATAAGGTGATCACGGAACCATAAAATAACCCTTTAATCGCACAATTCGATACATGTTACATAAAGTACGTCAACGGGTAGGAACCGTAAAAGGATAAAGCGCTCCCAATAAATATTTGCTTCATTCAAGTGTAAAAAATGCGTTGGTAAAGAAAGAATGTGGAGGAGGTGATATCCAATGCAAGAATACATAGGTGAAAAAAAGAATATGGAAGACGAGGATAAATGAATGTATACAAGTGTAAAGAATGATCCGATAAAAAAGAATACGTGGAGGAGAAATACGAAAAACGAAGAAAACAGTTCTTGTACTCATATATACGAGTCTATGAGATTAGGGACTCTCTCGTCTATAACTTGTATTTCATTATTATAACGAATTTTATTATTCGTACGTGAATATAATTGATACCATAAAAATTTGAATATGGTAAGTTACTTGCAATTTGAGAAACGCATTCAATTCGACACACGTGGAATGGCTTCCACAAGTCGAAAATGTCACTAGAATTTTAAAACCTATAATATAGAAGAGACAAACGTAATATAAAGTTTAAGCCCATACATATAACACAACATCTCCTCCCCTCACTCGTAGAACTTTGCTATTGTGAGTTATTGAATCAAATGAGTACATTTTTACTACTACGAGTGGGAGCTTGTTAGGCCTAGCCATGTTCATTCAAAGCTCATGGATTTATGAAACATATATCTTATTATTATTATTATTATTATTATTATTATTATTATTATTATTATTATTATTATTATTATTATTATTATTTTGATTGATTAATCGGGTTCCAATACTGTTTAAATAAGATTAGCATTATGATCACGATATATAACAGAGGGAAAAAGACGGAAGGGTGCCAAACCAAAACCTGATAAGAAAAAGAACACAGGACTCCAACGTACATGTACGCGCGCCTTCCGGCCTAACACGCACGTGGCGGTTCGGATGACCCGAGGATCCGGGCCCGCTCCTCCAAGGCTCTATCCGGTGGGCGTCGCGACTCGAGCGTCGAACGCTGCGGAAGGGAATTGGGTTGAGCTTTCCCTTGATTCCGGAATGGACCTGCGGGGCATTTCGCCAATCGTCTCCAATTCCTTGAAGGCGACGAGCGAAAGGCTGCACTAAGGCCTCGCTCGTGAATTTTAAGGAGGACTCGGGGAGCGGCTCGTGTTACCGTTACCCATCTAAAATTACTCCGTAAAAATAGTGTTGTCGTTTAACCTAGGTAAACTATACGAAGTCGCCACCGACTTAAGTTTGAAAGCTGGTTTAAGTCGGAAAAACCAGAGTGAATTCGGGAATCCCTATTTACTAGCTCTTACATCTAGACATGCGAAGATGTGGCGTTTGCTCCAAAAGATTGCTTTTGGTTAACGGGCGTTGGACCCGATCCGGGCATGACTTCGGACTCATATAACTGTTCTACGGGCGTTGGACCCGAACTCATGTGTATTTGTTTAACAATCACATGCGACAAAAATCCTAATAGCCTAACGGCAAGCACCACAGCAAACACAAGCAATTATTTAGATCAAAGGGAGCGAGGAAGGGCGGTGACTGTGGGCCTGTGCACTTGGGCCCGCAGTCCGTTACATGTGGAAATGAGTAATTCGGAGAGGCCCGCACCTACCCTTTGTACCTCAAGTTTGTCGATTGGGGCCGCTTGGAGCATTTCCACTACGGTCCACCACGCATCATCTTGAAGAGCTCTTCCTTATAGTGTGTTGCAGCCGATTGCTGTCGAGTGGTAGCAGTGATGTGCCACACACACCTGTTTTATGATGTCAGGAGTTTGAGATATGAAGTTGGAAACCGGAAGAGCATGACATGTCCGTAAGCAATCGAAGTTTTGCTTATACGCACGTTCCTCATGTGATTTATGAATAAAAATGGATGAGACGTGCTTAGACATGTTCTAAGCAAGAAAGCACAAAACTTTCATGAAGAAATGAAGTTCGAACGAGTGACTTACGTGGGGGCGTTTGAGCCCGTTGACCTCGAATACATCCCGAACGTCACCTCGATTGATGGGATCGTATTTTCACATGCAAAAACGTCGGGATAGGAAAATGATTAGTAAACAGCGATGTACGCATGCTAGAAGCTATGATCACAGGCTTAGAAATATGTTAACGACAACGAATAAGCAAGTTCAAGACATGAGGATAAACAATGCACGTAATTGAACGATTCTCAACCGCGACAGTTTTGCTGCCTTTCAGAAAAATATGTGTAACTTTCGACTCCATCCATAAAAATAAGATTATTTATACTTGAAAGTTTTATGTCAATATGAGGTCTGGAACGCAAGTTATGAATGAAAGAGTGAGGGACCAACATGCAAATTCGAACATTCGACAATTTTGCTGCCTCTCAGAAAAACATGTATAACTTTTAGTTCAGTTCACAAAAACGAGCCTACTTATATGCAAAATAAAGCTCTTCAAGTCAGGCATATAATGGCGTATGTTTTAGGTCAATATGAGTTCCAGACAGAAAGTTATGAGTGAAAGAGTGAACTGCCGACATGCAGATATGAACCTAGGGGTGTTCAGATTCTTTGAAAACACTCCATTCGTATGTAAATGCCATGTCATTTTAAAACCACTAAACCTTTGTGCATGAAACATCATATACAGCTAGTGTGACATGTCTAGAGTATATTTGAACGTACGGAAAAAACGCAAACGAACATGTCCAAACGTGCAAAACTCGGTTGTTTGCAACCAGTATAGTGTTTTGTTCGAAACTCCTAGGGTAGGAACTCAAATTGAGCTTGGTTGGTCTTCGTCTTTAATGGGCCGAAGAGGTGAGACTCTGTTAGACATCTCGAGAAGCACAATAATAACGTTACTCATGAATCGCGTCTCGAGAAGGCTATATGCATCGCGTAGCTCGGGACCTGGACCACAACTCGAAAAACTACAAAATCTCAAGTTCTTTTAATTTAACCCACGATGATAGAACATGATACGTGGCAGGTTTAGAGAAACCGTCCAAGATATGATGTGCATGACTCCTACAAAATAGGAATCAGATCGTGCACACAATCTAAGAAGATCATGTAACAGATGAAGAATCACAACTGCAAGTTTCCAAGAACATAAAAGGGGGAAACAATGACGAGACAAAGACACCGAACACAATTCAAATACAAAACTCAGATTTTTCTCTCTTTTTCTAGCGTCCTGAAACCACTTCACCTTCACTACGTTCGACCGCCGATCCAGCAAGGTAGATTCCATTAAAGGGATTTGCCGTAGTCGTCGTTAATCCGCCGCCGTCCATTTGGAGCGTCCCGTTGTCGTCTTCCCGTTACTTTTGTTGTATTTTCACTTCACGTCATGTCTGTAAGTGTCGTCATATAGTTCGGTACCGTTTAATCAATTTAAGCATTGTATTTTCCTTTTAACTTGCGTTCATTTATTTTACAACGACCACACAAACACTATAAAATTCGATACGTGTAGCGGATAGCGAATTCCGCATCCGGGCACAAGTTCGGTTGTCATATGCACGGTTGATATCCGTTCTTGGTATGAACGAGAGCATTGTAATAATATATTATTGTGACATTATGCTCTGGAGTCGTCGTAATGTCTATCCATTCGGCCAATACGCGTCCAAATAATAATAATAATAAAGGGATTGGTCTAAATTAGACAACTGTCTATGATTAAGGACAACGTAGCCCCACCCTTGTTGTTTCTACATTCTTGTCCGCTGAAAACGTTGTCGCCGAGGCTTTCCCAAAATTGTGGCTTAGTTAAAGGCTATGACGAAATTAAGCATTTTAGATCACAAATAATAACTGAAGAGTGAGCGTTTGATTGTGAATAGCGGATTCGGAACGTGTAACTCAGCAAATTACATGAATGAAAGGAAAAAAATAACTGACATGATTAACATATATCAAGAGGTGATGTTGCACGTTCCATCAGCGATGGGCGTTCCGTCCTTATGACGAGGCCTGCTGCTGGCGATGTTGTTGGTCCCGGCAGAGGGGGCAAGTCGCTTGCCTCTTCAACCACTCGTCCACACAGTGGTCATGGAAGCAGTGATCGCACTTGGGCATTACTTTCACTGTGTCCTGCTCACGATAATCCAGTAGACATATCGCGCAAGTGTTCCCTAGACTGGGTTTATTCAACTGGGTAGTTTTCTCGCTTATTCGGATAGTAGGGTACGATGCGATTGCCGCAGCATCCAATCCACTTGTCTCTGTCCCCATCGCCTGTTGTTGTTGTAATTGCCGATCTGCTGATGTGCCCAAGATGAGGTTGCCATCCCGAGGACCGTTCCCTTGGGCCTGACGATGTCTTAAGTAGAAAGACAGTCCCAATATGATAAAGAACAATGGTATTACACTACCCATGATGATCTTCCCTGTTGGGCGGCCGGAAGAGTTTCCTGTCACCGACGGAAGTAGGTTTTAACACATGAACTTAGTCTCTGTTTTTCAAGGACAGAAATTCATCTCGCATACGCACCGCGGGAAAATGGATCGACACAGGTAATCTCCAGGGTTTTTTCATTTTTGAGCGCGCACTTTTGGAGACTCGCCACGCAAGATCCGCAAGCAGGTTGATCCCATGCTAAAGCAACATTCTGGACCAAAGAATCCACCCAGTCAGGAATGCTTGGTACCAGGACGCTCCAATTCGTGCACCCTTGTGGCCACTGGTGGAGATCTTCCACAAATCGACCCGTCGGTATTGCCATCACCGTATAGTTTGCATCGCTGAGGCACGTAGCGTAGAAGTTCCACCAAACCTCTTTATCCAAATTGTTGGAACAGTTTAGGAGTGTGAAGTCCCTCTTGTAGCTTGCTGGCCTAAGGACGGACCCAGATGTGTCAAACCCGTCCAACTGTCTGAGAAGGCATCCGTGAGGGTCGGACTTGGACAGCAAGATCATTTGCCCGACAAAATCGATCAACTCCACCTTGAAATCTCCGAGCCGTGGCAGGTTAATGATGGTCTGGTTACTGCCATCGCATGATAAGTCGAAACCCGGGTAACCACATCTCTCATCTTGGTGGCCCATCAGTCGAAAAGGGAAACGGATGATCGGTTCACCAAAGGCGCAAAGATCGGACGAGCACGCGACTTTTGCCGAAGCTTGTGGAAGGGGACAGCCGACGAATAAAGTGAGGAGGAAAGGGAGGAACAACTGGAGGGCAGCCATGATTATGATCGGGGTGTTCCGATGTGATGATGGATACGAGGTCTTGATGGAAGAAGAATATTTATATTTAAGTCGGCTAACAACGGCCAAATTTCGATAAAACTTAAGGTGGAAAATTTATCTTGGCCTTGTTCTTGTTGTCTGGATATATGACTAGACCAAGTCCTAGTCTTTCTTATGAAATGAATGATTGACATTCGGCAAAGACCAAGACCAAGACCAAGTTCATTTCAAGTCTACCCACGGCTTACCCCTCTTTTCTTTTGTCAAAATCATTTCCCGGAAAAGTATTGCTAGAAAACGAGGGTGACCGAAGAATTATGTATTAAAACCCTCTAGAGGCATTAGATTTACTTCTAACATCTTGTTCTCCTTCCTTCTTCTATAATTTAAACTCCGGCAAATTCCATGGCGATAATTGGAAAGGAAAAGAGTAAGAATTTGGGCAAGGAGTAAGAAATAGGTATATTAAAATTCGTGTCCACTCTTTTCTGAACGTTTTGTCAATAATTTTTGTGGGTTTGATTTCATGTTAGTGCGTGTAACTCATGACATTCGACACAACTTTTTTGTCGTCAGACTACTCAGAAAGCAACTTGTGGAACACACAAAGTAAGACATTGGAGATACGATGTTTGAACTTGTGATATTAATCGGTTTCCAAAAAAATAATATTTACCTAAGAAAAGGTCACCTAATCATTCGATTTAGTTATATAACATTCCTTTTCGGTCAGTAGATATTTATCGAGCTTTCGACCATAGTTTACACGTAAAATTTCAAGCTACTAGTAATTTCGGGTCCAATTTCAAGATCTATCGTGCTTTTCGCTTACAACTTTGATTTAAGGACTCATTATACTGTTGAGACATGAAATACTATTGTACATAATAAGATTATGTTATTTCATTTATCCAGCTAAACCCTTAGCATGAGTTCTCGTGATTAATGGATTCATTATGTAGACATTAGAGTTTTCAATATAAGGTTATTCGACCTGAATCGTGACAAGGGATTCATATTAAGCCTTATTCACCTTAGTTTTGATGATGAGAAATGCGTTGCTGTTTCACTTGAGAAGTGTGTTGGTACACTTCAGCAATGCTGTACTGTATTACTGCGTTACAATTACCTAAATAAAGGAATAATTATTATTCTAACTTGATTAATGTGATTTTATCATATTTAATGATAAATTACATTATTGCAATCAGATGACTACGTTTGGGGATTAAATGTCTATCTTTGGAGATATTTGAAAATGGAATATCTAATTATAACAACATTTTCTATCTTATCTTATCTTATCTCTACGACCATTTAGGATTAATGATATTTCTGTTTTGTCGATGATAATGATTAAGATAACAATCAGACATCGTTCTGATGATGATTGGATCAGATTATACGAATTAGGAAAGTTGACAAACATTTCCTTCCTTCTTGGTCGTTATGACCATTGAGCAGCTGTCCGCTGATGTGGTCTGTGTAGTTATCCAAAGTCAGTGTGATCTGTGTAAAGATTTGAGGAGCTGTGTGAGCTGTGTGTTCGACGGAGAACGGAATGTGCTAACGCCTGTTTCTTACCTCTTGCAATCTGCGTGTGGGAGTGCCAACGGTTGTGTGCCACCTTGGTCGTCGTGAGAGGGACTTTGTGTCATCGGTGCGTTCAACGAGCGGCTGGCGAATCGTCTAAGGGAAGGTAAGTGAATACATGTGCTGATTGTAGTAACCAGTTGCTGACTCATCGGCAAGAAGCCGTTGTTGTCGTGTCTTTTCGCAGAGAAGTCTCGAGTCTACGGAGTTTGAGCAGTGAGACACGCACTTGCGGGTGCGCGCCAGAAGTCTTGTGCTTGTAGGGTAGAGCAAGAGTTGGGAACGTCGCCAGAGTGGAAAGAGGTCCTCCTGAGCACAGGGGTGCTGTGCAGAAGCCTCGACCTCCTAATATAGAGGGACAATAGAGCAGGTTGTGTGGAAGCCGCCGTACCTGAAAATTCCACCCTAGGCACTGGGTGTGCAGTGTAGTGAGTCACAACTATGGTAACCGTGCACGTCCGTACTGAGTGTAGGATGGATACCGCAACTTCGCTGTGTGAGAAGTCAGGTTCTGTTGTGTGAGGAACCAATCTCTTTTCTGTTCTAAATGACTATCTTTGTGGTTATCTCTTGAGTACCCACAGGATCATCTTGAGAAGAGACATAAACTGTGTGGAAATACTCTACTGAGCTATTAAGTGTTGAAGCATTCCTCTGCTATGAAACAGAAACGGGCTGCTCTCAGGAAAGTCGTTCTTCATTGTAAGGAATCATTTGTGAGGATTTATACTTTAGTATAACGTTGTCTTTGCGCTTTGATAGACAGGCTTACGCCTAAGCGACAACGTGCTGTGTGGAAATCCTTTGAGCAATCAACTGCTGAGTGTGAGCATCATTCTGCTGGAAACGAGAACACGTTCACTGTGTGAGAAGTTGATCGTTGCCCAGGAGTGATCTAAATCTCACTTTGTGAGAAACCGAAAGCCTAGTGCAAGGGCTCTTTGCACCCATTATATTTATATAGTGGAATCACCTCTACGGTGGAAAGTAGACGTAGGTCGATTAAGGCCGAACCACTATAAACTACTATGTCCATTACGATCGTGGAAACACTCGTACGAAAATCTACTCGATCAAATCGTAACGGCTACAGCGAATCAGATCTCCCTTCTGAGAAACGCTCTGCTGTGATACAGTACGCTTCCGCTTACACTGAGAAATGGCAAAAAATTTACAATCACTAATTCACCCCCTCTTAGTTCGCCTGAATGATCCAATAATTGGTATCAGACCGGGTTTGCTGGAAAGCTTTCTTTGTGATTGCTAGTGTAGAACTCTGTTGATGTACCTAAGGATTATAACAGCGTGTTGCTGATAGTTTTACATTAAGCACGGTAAGGTGCTTCTGAGTTGTACGAACTCATAACTGAGCAAAAATGTCGATGGTCTTAATTGATGGTCATTCGACCGAACGTGCCCCACTCTTTGCAGGACAACACTTCTCATATTAAAAAATGAGAATGGAGTTGTTCATTGGAGCGAAAGAAGTCGATTGCTGGCAGATTATAATGGAAGGAAACCTTACGGTTCCTCCACCTAATCCTTACGATACTCGGCATGAAATTGAAAGAAAGAGAACCATCTCTCTCATTACTAAAGCAAGGCACTACTTAGTGTGCGCTCTTGCTGGAAATGAATTTAATCGTGTCTCCACTTGTAAGACTGCGAAAGAAATGTGGGATAGACTTGCTTTGATCCATGATGGAACAGAAAAAGTCAAAGAATCCAAAGTGAATGCATTAGTAACTCAATACGAAGCATTCAAAATGAAAAAGGATGAGTCGATAAATCAAATGTTTGATAGACTCACCGAAATCACTAATGCTATGGAATCACTTGGCAAAGCTATTTCTAATTCTGAGTTGGTCAGAAAAATACTTCGCTCATTAGCTAAATCTTGGGAAGCCAAGAAAATGGCAATTGAAGAAGCTAAAGACTTGACAAGCTTAAGTCTTCAACAGCTACTTGATTCTTTTGTCTCTTACGAGAATGAGAACAAGCTTGCTGAAGAAAAGAAGTCGAATGCCGTTGCATTTAAAGGGAGTGTTGAAATCTCTGATAAATCTGAGGATGAATCTTCATCTTATTCTGAGGACGAAATCTGCTTACTGACTAGGAAATTTAAGAAGTATCTTCGCAAAACTCGTTTCAAGGGAAAGTGAGATGCTAAAAAGAAAAATACAAAACCACACCAAAGTAAAAGTGGTGTGTGCTATGAGTGTAACAAACCTGGTCCTATGTGACCAGATTGCCCATTATTAATTGAGAAGGGTAAACCTTCAAAATACAAGAAAAATGCCATGATGGCATCTTGGAGTAATAGTGATGAAGAATCAGATCAGAATGGGGAAACAACAAACATCTGCTATATGGCGCAAACTGATGCTGAAACTGAGAAGGTAAATGCTTTCTCTTCCTCTGATCTATCTACTGAAGGTATTGAGAATCTTTTCTCAGAACTCTATGACAAACTTGAGTCATTGATCGCAAATAATAAGGCTCTCAAGAAGGAGAACAAACTCTTGAGCGCTGTGAACGATTTTCTTAAGGAAGAGTTATCAGCAAAGGTTAAGAATGCGGTAAAGCAACTTTCTCAATCTAAATCAACGATTGGGGAACTGCAACAACATCTCAGTTCTGTGCACAACAAAACTGATTTATGTATGCACGAGATGCATGATTTTGAAAATGAAAAACATTCACATCATGGGAAATATATTCCTCTTCATGTCAGGAATTGTGACTCTCATTATATTATTCAAAGGCTACCTAGGCTTTGCTATTATTGTAGACAGCTGGATCATTTGATTAAAAATTGCCATATCAGGCGAAATGATATGCATGGCATTACATATAAAGTTGATGGTTCTATTGTTAAATTGAAGCAACGACTTACTTAAGTTCTTTCTCTATTTCTGGGATGCTTCAAGTCCATTACTAACTTAGATAGTGGTTGCTCGAGGCACATGTCAGAAGATGTCTCCTTATTTTCTACACTGGTTTTCCAAGATGGTGGTGCTGTCACTTTTGGTGATAATGGAAAATGGATGGTTAAAGGAACATGAACCATTTGTTGTTCTGACTCCCTAACCATTGAAGGAGTTTTTTATGTTAAAGGCCTCCAACACAACTAGATCAATATTAGTCAATTGTGTGATAAAGGTTATCGGGTTTCTTTCGATGAAAGAGCATGCAACGTTTCACGGGATGATGTTACTTGCTTCATTGGAGAACGCAAGAAAAACATATATATCCTGTCTTTTAAGAACATCTCACCTAGAGAAAATTGTCTTATGTCCATTAAGGACGAAGCTACTCTATGGCACCGAAGGTTGGGACATGCAAACCATGACTTGCTGTATAAACTAGCCAGAAAGGATGCTATTAAGGGATTACCTAAAATCAAGTTTGACAATGAAAAGATATGTAAGCTTGTGCAATTGGCAAACAAAAACAAAGGTGTCCTTTAAAAGTAAAAATATGGTTTCAAGTAAGGAGCCACTTGAATTACTTCATATAGACTTGTTTGGTCCAACAAGGACTCAGAGTCTAGGAGGTAAACGATATGGATTAGTAGTTGTTGATGACTTCTCCAGATTCACTTGGGTCAATTTTTTAGCCCACAAGAGTGATATGTTTACAACCTTCGAAACACTAGTTAAACAACTTCAAAATGAGAAAGGTGTTTCTCTACGAAGTATTAGAACGGATCATGGTACTGAATTTGAGAACAATGACTTTACTTCTTTTTGTGAGGAATATGGTATTACTCATAACTTCTCCGCTCCATATACTCCACAACAAAATGGAGTCGTAGAGCGAAAGAACAGAACCTAAAACCGAGTGCACTTAAGGCATTCTATAGGCAAAACTCCTTATGAATTATATAAAGGGAGAAAGCCAAAGATTTCATACTTCCATCCGTTTGGAAGTAAATGCTTATTAAGACCCATAAGAGATGGGGTCAGGTCAGCAACAGGATGCTGCATAAAGTGGTGATGTCGTGCTTGGCACCAAGGGTTGGGAGCGTTGATTCTGTCATACCTCGAGATTGGAACTTTGGTTCATCTTAAGAAAGGTATTCCTGGAAATCTGGGAAATATCATTTTTAGTCATATGGCATCTTAAATCAAGGATGAGAGCAGAGGACTCCCTTTCACTCATGTCATCACTGTCATGTTGAAGCACTATGGCCAGGATGTTACACCCCCTGAACAAATTAGACACCTGGGCCACTCAGGTAATTGGGGCCGCTTCTGTTGAGAGCATGGGTTACCAAATTATTAATGACACCTTCATTAAGAAGCCTTCAAAGCGAGAGATTGCTCCTTCTGTGCGTGGCAAGCCTGCTCCTGCTGAAAAGCATAGGTATGTTAAATGCGAGAAGGCGATTGCTGATTCAAAAGCTGATGCCTCTTACTCTAAGCTTATGAGCAAAATCTATGAGGAAATCAATTTCACCAGGCGCTGTCTCTTGGAAAGGATGGACAGTTTTGGTGAAAGACCGGCAAAGCTTGAGAAGATGACTAAGGAAATGATGGCTATTTTCAAGGAACTCCCACGCGATGATTGAGATGACTCTCCTTTCTATGGTTTCTCCTGTTAAGAACTATGTCTCTTTAGTTTGAATAATTGTGTTACTATGGGTTGAGTAACTCCCCACTAGTTTCCAAATGATGCTTGAACAATGCTTGGGTGTTTTGCAATTTTTGCTGCACCAGTAAATATGCAATTTGTTTTTATCCTCCACTTATTTTTGATGTGACAAAAAGGGAGAGAAGTACATGTGTTAAGGGGGAGCAAGCTTAATTAAGCTTAATTCTCTCAAGCTCTAAAACTCATGTGTTAAGGGCGAATCGTCTAAGGGAAGCTAAGTGAATACCTGTGCTGATTGTAGTAACCAGTTGCTGACCCATCAGCAAGAAGTCGTTCTTGTCGTGTCTTTTCGCAGGGAAGTCTCGAGCCTACGGAGTTTGAGCAGTGAGACACGAAATTGCGGGTGCGCCCCAGAAGTCTCGTGCCTGCTGGGTAGATCAGGAGTTGGGAAAGCCGCCGGAGTGGAAAGAGGTCCTCCCGAGCACAGGGATGCTGTGTAGAAACCTCGACCTCCTGATACAGAGGAACAGTAGAGCAGGTTGCATAGGAGCCGCCGGAGCTGAAAATTCCATCCTAGGCACTGGGTGTATAGTGCAGTGAGTCACGGCTGTGGTAACCGTGCATGTCCGAACTGAGTGTAGGATGAAAACCGTGACTTCGTTGTGTGAGAAGTCAGGTTCTGCTGTGTGAGGAACCAACTCCTTATTTTCTTTTCTCTGATCTAAGTGACTCTGTGTGGTTGTCTCTTGAGTACTTACAGGCTCATCTTGAGAAGAGACAGAAACTGTGTGGAAATCTCTTGCAGAGCTATCAAGTGCTGAAGCATTCATCTACTGCGAACCAAAAACGGGCTGCTCTCTGAGAAGTCGTTCTATCACTGTAAGGAATTATTTGTGAGGATTTATACTCTAACACGACGTTGTCTTTGTGCTTTGATAGACAGGCTTACGCCTAAGCAACAACGTGCTGTGTGGAAATCCATTGCTGAGTGTGAGCATCATTCTACTAGAAACGAAACGACGTCCATTGTGTGAGGAGCTGACCGTTGCCCAGGAGAGATCTCTTATTGTAAAGGATTCTAAATCTCATTTGTTGAGATACCCAAAACCTAGTGCAAAAGGTTCATTTGCACCCATTATATTTATATTGTGGAATCACCTCTACGGTGAAAAGTGGACATACGTCGATTAAGGCCGAACCACTATAAACTACTGTGTCCACTACGATCGTACAAACACTTGTACGAAAACCTACCCGATCAAATCGTAATGGTTACAACGAAGCAGATCTCATTATGAGAAATGTTCTGCTGTGGCACAGTACGCTCTCGCTTACGCTGAGAAAGGGCGAAAAAGTTACAATCACTAATTCACCCCCCTCTTAATGCGCCTGAACAATCCAACAAGCCTAATATAATCGGTATTACTCAAGTTGTTGACCTCACAGACTCCACCGAACTCTCAATGTTTTACTGGATTAAGCCCACATGTCCCAACAACTTCACTAAACTTTCAAAATTCTGATAAATTAAGTCTATAGGCAACAACGACTTCATCAAACTACTGAAATTTTATCGAGTCAAGCTAGCAAAGCCTCGATGACTTCAACACCATACCACATGAGGTTTTGCTAAATCTCTTATTCGAATTCAAGATCATTTTTATCGATAATTATTCTTCGATAATCGAATCATAGTACTTACATAAATTATCCGCGGTTTAAGATTGATCATGCTATATTTTTAATATGATAATTTGTACACTATTTTCAGTAATATCCAGACCGTCAGACTTTAATGTTCACAATTTTCATCACGTCCAGTGGGACATTCTTTACCTCTCAACTCTTTATTCTAAGAAATTATATGACATCAAGGAGATGAATGTTAAGAGTGTGTCGAGCTTTAGATAACTCTTAATTGGATTCCAATCCAAGTGTTGCTTTGGCTAAGGACTTTGAGATTATACTGGTGATGATGGCTTCACTTGAAGATCATATCGTAACTCTCATATGGGAGATTCAAGAAATGATGGGTTCCATGAAAGAATGAAATAGATAAATGGAATACATCGTCAATATGCTTGAAAACAAAATGTCTAACAAAGCACCTTAGAGGAGACACATTCGAGCTGACAAAAAAGGAGTTGCAAATGTAGATGATTCATCGAAGCATGTATATTTTGTAATTGATGATCTAATATCAACTAAAACATTGACGGAACTGATTAAGAAAAAGCACTGAAAGATAAGCTTGAAGGCAAATTCTCACCATCTTCAGCGTATCAGAAGCCTTACAATCGGGAAGATCGTAGTCCCTAAAATGTATGTTGGATATAGCCGCAATACTTTTAATAATTTGAAGGCAACATGTGGCATAAGGAAATTGGATGGTTACACAGTTTGTACGATCCCTAAAAGAAAATGCTCTGACTGATATATAGACCTTAATCCAGATGATATTATTGATAGTTTTGAGAAATTGATGGGGGAGTTCTTGAATCTCTACTATAGCACTCAATACGTGGTGAACATGATTGAGCTAACTAACACTCACTAATATAAAGTACAATGATGGAGAAATATGAGCTTGAACGGTAAGAATCATCTATCAGAAAAGACGTCTATTGACAAACAGTTGCATATCACGGTGCCCTGATACCCAAAGACCTTTATGAGGTAACGATGATGGCCCTGCTACAAGAGAACGAATATTATACATTGGGAGCTTTAATTCCATGGTAGAGGATCACCGACTCGTAATGTTCTGACATTGCTTAGTCCACAAAGAAAAGCTGTGGCGGCGAATATTGGAAACGGGGAAGGCGAAATAGCCTGCGATGTGAAAGGCATCTCCAATTTGTGTATGAGGTAAGATTCGAAATGGTATTGCACTGCACGAAAATACACTTTTGTGGATACTATGCACTAACTCCTCCGGCTTCATGTGCTGTTGTAGTGCACTGATTTAGTTAATCATGCACACATTCTCGAGCCAAAATGCATAGGTTTCTCGCCACCGAGAAGTGGACTTCTTGAGGATGGAAGAAAACATCAAGAAGAAATCCCTGAGCTCCGTTGCAGGTCTTACGTTAACGGCTTATGTCATGTTTATGTGAATGACCCAATCGTTCAGGAGAGTCTTCACGTCAGAAAGGTGATTTGGCCAATCCTCTGGGGTTATGGTACAAAAGCAGAAACATCAAGATAGAATAAATGTCCGAACTTGAGATTTGCAGGCTATGCGGATTTGGACCTGGATTAGATGTAACAGAAGCTTATCCTACATCCATGATGTTACCAGCACTGTAAGCCAGCATCGGTATCTGAACCATCGAGGATCTCGAGCTCTAATATACAGGTAGTTTTATCATCCCCATTTGAAATTATCCCAAGAGTCAACGAAAGCTTGACGTGTCTAGCAGGTAGTATCAATTAGTAAGTTCACCCAGTTTCTTCTGCGCAGCGGCGACCAGGACATGGTAATACCATACCTAGGAACACAGTCATGGATCGAGTCCATGGACCTACCTGTCGTTGAGGAGTGGAGACCATGGAAAGTAGATGACGAAGTTGCGGGGTAAATATTTTGTTTTAATTGTGACCTCATCGCAACACTTTCTGGATGAGATAGTTTCACAACATTCAGTTTCTACAAAGTTGCAGGTATGTAAGGAGTTACGAAAACCACCTAACATTTGCGACTGTCAAAGTAAGGTCTCCAGCAGGAAATCGTTATGATGCTCGGTCACTTCACTTTATAATGACTGATTCTAAACTTGCTATGAATGCGTAGGGAGGGGGTCATACAGCTCCGGAATACCTGCCGAAATCATGCTTCCTAATGTTCAGGAGGTGGATTTCAGGCGAATCCATATGAATAAAATGAATCATTTCTCTACTTTTTGCCAAAATATCCTGATGACAAGGCGTTGTTACATATCTCTTCAATTTCACCAATGAACATGATGGTCTTTCCCGAGCCTCACATCCCGTGATAATGCATATAGTTGTTTGAAACTCAACGAGAGCCTCGTGCTGGAGAGAAGCAACTCCGTAGTTCTTCTCTCCTTGGAATGCAGGGAGACCCCAAAGTCTTCCATCGTGTGACTCCAGATGCTATGCGGAAATCCGGGCAGCGCCAAAACATTGGATTTGATGACTTTCGGTCCCTTACCCAGATTCTTGTGATTTGGCAACACGTTCAATTCCATCATCAGGACGAAGTGCGGTCTTCGATTAGTGCGGCTCGGTTAGCAAAAAGCGAGGTCTCTCAACAAGGCTTTCACATCCTTCTTTGACTTGTTCTATTTCATCAAAATTGTCGGATGTGTCTACACTGAGGACTGAAGGGAGCATCGATCTTTGATCCCATCGATGTCGAGGTCAGTGCCCACCGGACTGGCCTAACCTTCGGGCCGGATCCACAACTAGAAGTCCCAAGTAAGAATCCCCATTTTACACCTCTCCAGACCTCTGATCAAATCACACTTAGAAGTCCCTCACATATGGGCTCATCCCTGGTACGAATGGCCTGGGAAAAATGTAGGAAGGTGGACCAAACTGCCTTCCCCCTTCTCACCCGACGGTCCTGCCATCGGCTACGCCCACATCGGGACCACATCGTCCATGTGATGCGAGTTCTTGGACTCGGGTACATATTCTAATCATAGATCCCATAGTTTGACGCTTTCATGAGGGAATTAGATGCAGTCACAGTAGTCTCCAGAATTGTGTTGTTGGACACTCAACCGTAATTAAGCTTCAAAAAATGTTGATTAAAATAATGTTCAGTGACAGGTTTCGCACAAAATTTGATATGTACAGAACGGTCGCCAATCACCAGCAGCTAAAGCTCGGGGAACCCTCGTAAACGGTCCATCTCGGCCTGCATCTCATTGACCTGTCGTGTATGCAGCTCCTGCATCGCCGCCATCGATTGCATAAGCTCGATCTGCTTCTGCCGCATTTCATCCATCTCGGCCTGGTGATTCAACTCCTTCGCAAGCATCCTGTCTCGCAACTCCCTCAGTTCGGTCTCAACCTCAGCAGTTTGTCGCCAGTGTCGAATACCACGTGAATGAATAGTGTTGATGTTGTTTTCTTCTAGTTCTTCCTCATATGTCTCTGAAACAGAAGCATTAGAAACTTCATCTAAGTCTTGGTTTCCAGTAATTTGGTTGTTCGCGGTGGATGAGAGCCTATTGATCACACAATAGCTGTAGCTGTCCCATCTTTGGTACAGAGTATTGACACTTCCTTCCATTATTGCAATCACTTCGGGCATGAGCGGCCTTTTCTTGGGATCATCCTCTGTGCAGATGAGGCCTAACTGGATAAGCTTGATAGCCTCATCCTCGTCGTAGCTGCCCTGCATACCCGGGTGCATATATGTCGTCAAGTCTTCTCCATCCTTGAAGAGACGCTTTGCCAGATCGAGTATATGCGTGGCACCTTCTTCATGTCGATCGATCGCTGGCTTCCCCATGACGAGCTGGATAAGAGTCACCCCAAACCCAAATACATCGGACTTTCTTGAGTATCGGACATCTGCAAACACTTCTGGCGCAATGTACCCTGGTGTACCACTCACCATAGTAGTATCACGGTGTTCACTATCTTCATCATAAGGGAAAACGGTAACATCAGAACTTTGTTGAGACAGGCTCATGGATTTGGCGAGGCCAAAATCCCCAAAACGGGCCTCAAAATCTTCATCTAGCAGGATGTTTGAAGGCTTGACGTCACGGTGAACTATCCTGAGCTCATGCAAGCTACAAATTCCTCTTGCAGCCCCCAGGGCAATCCTCTTACGAGTCGGCCAATCAAGTGGAGCTCGTTCGAGCTGGCGATCATCGATGTAACAGCCGGCATCTCCATTAGCCATGAAGGCATACACAATCATGGCCGTGGAGCTTTGTCTCCTCCTGGAGAAGTGATAGCCGATTACTGGAATGAGCCATGGATGGGAGTCGGCAGAGATTGCACTGCCAACTCTCAGTTCGTTTTCAAAGTTCTCAAGACCCTGCCAAGAGCTCTCGCTCCTCACTTTGATTGCCACCGAAGTACCATCTGCCAATGTCCCCCTGAAGATTTCACCGAATCCTCCACATCCGATTACCCGTTCCGGGCTAAAATCATCGGTGGCCAGCCTTAGTTCCTCGAGTGTGAACTCCATCAAACTCCCCCTGGGGAATCTGTACATGAAGCTCTCATCATCTGAGGATCGGACACCATGATGAGGTGGTCTGTCCCTCCTTGCACGACTAAAGTCCCCTGTTCTGGCCACTTGGGAGACGGAAGCACCTACCCTGCGAGCAATCAGTCTTGTGAAGCTGAAATCCACG
>CM042888.1:11174079-11343128 GCA_023653495.1 Melastoma candidum | reverse complement strand
GAATCGCTACTATAGCACTCAATACGTGATGAACATGATTGAGCTAACTAACATTCACCAATATAAACTACAATGACGGAGAAATATGAGCCTGAACGGTAAGAATCACCTATCGGAAAAGACGTCTATTGACATTATTCAAGTTATGCTTTAGAGGTATAATATATTTTGTAAGAGCACAAACCTCAATTGTTTAGGAGTTTATGGTAAAAGCTCAAGACATGAAGTTAAGCTTCGTTGGAACTAAATTGGGGACATATAAAGCCATATAAAGGAACGGGAATGCCAATTCAATAGTCACACCATATATTTTCTCTGTAGTCTAACCATAAAACCAAATATACAACGTACCATTGAAATCAAAAGTGGATGTTAGATTTTTTTCAAAAAATATATAAACATATTTCTTCCCTGTGTTTATTGCACTTTGGAGATGCTGTCAGATGTTGAACTGAAGAGTATTCTGCAAAAGAAAAAGAGGGGCCCTGGCTACAATGAACACCACCCAAAACGAATACATCCGAGTCCAACACGCCCCGTGTGAGTCTCATTTAATGCATGGAGGAGAAAGAAGAGTTTGAAGCACTTTAGGACAAAGCAAAAACTACTCCCCCATTATTGTTTTTCTAATTTTGATTTGACACTAAAAAATATCCCACCCGAATCGAATCACCCCTTTCAAATTTGAGTAGGACAGCCCTTGTCTTGGGAAAACAACAAAATTCGCGATGATTGGGAACCAAAAAAGTATTTTCAAGTAGATCGGGGGAATCTCTCTTGGGAACTAACATCTCCTTCTCAACTACATCAAACTTGAAGCAGGAAATCCCGAGGGAGGTGGCATTGATTTGTTTCCTATGAACAGAGCATCCTACAACCTCCAGAACAGGATGATGCTTCATGTTCCTCCTCCCACTAATGTTCACATCACTTGAAGTTGTTGATCGCTCCATCGTTCAGCATTTCCTGTCCGACCAACAATTGATCGAGTTAGGGGAGAGTGGTAGGGCGTCATGGGGATGAACATGTGGCTCAAGTTTATTGCATCCAATGGAACAACGTAACTTGGGTTTTTTCTTACCCTTTGGGAATTTCCAAAAAAATAAGACAACATGTAAAACTTTAACGCAATTCACAACATTTCGACACTAACCACCATGTTTGTTGGTTACGAAATAGGATGATGGAAGACTTCACAGAGTTATGTTATAATTTATTCTCTTCTATTTTGGTCCGAGTCGAGTATAATGAATTATTTTATACCATTGCATTTGTGCCTCGTAATCAAAATCATAATATATTTTGCAAACCTAATTAATTAATAATCTTCTAATTTATTTAAAAAATTTCACTAAAGAAGAAGAAGAAAGAAGCGGTGTTACCTGAGAAGAGTTGTTATCGAAAGCCCTATCCCCAGAGCCTTCTTCACATTTATTACTATCTCCCTTCTTTCTACCCTTCCTCAAACCCAGAAACCCCTTCCACCTCCCCACCGTGGAGGATCTGCCAACGCTACCCCTCGTCGGCCTCCTTTCCGACACCTCCTCCTCCTCCTCTTTGCCCTCCTCTTCCTCCTCCTCCACTAACAGCTCCTCCCTCAGCGTTGTCTTGCTCTCCCGGAATGACGGAAGAATCCTCCCCTTGAAGAACAGCTCATCAGCGCTCATCATGTTGTGGTTCGACACCGAGAACTCGAAGTCTGACGACCCCGCTGCAGCCTCGGGGGAGTAAGGTGCCCTCGGCTCCTGCCGTAGGGCCACAGATGTAGCACCACTGCCGCAGTTCCCGTGGGACTCAACAAAGTCGTTGGAGAAGGAGATCCTGGGGATGATCGAGACTGGGTGAGGTTGGAAGCCGTTGTAGTAATGGCGGTGGCGATGGTGGTTGTTCTTACCATTGTTGTCGTTGGTTTCGGTATCGTTATGCATTGTGAATGTCAAATGTTATTGTAAGAAAATGCATGCCATTAAGAGAAGCCAAGGCCAAAGAAAGAAGGAAACAAAAACAAGAAGAAAATTTTTATGAGAACATGGACATTGTTCAATAGGAGTAGTAGTGGTAGTGGCTGTGGATCAGCACATGATTTTAAGGAAGATATGATTTTTCTCTTTTTCTAAAAAAAATAACAAAAAGAAGAAATGGGTCTGAGGGAAATTAAAAAAACAATTATAATAATTGTTAAAATAAAATTTCATTTTTGTTGAATAAAATAACATTTTTATATGTTCTTTCTAAAAGAAAATTGAAGGAACATGGGGGGCCCTCTTCTACTATTTACACGAAGTCCCCCCACCAATGACCACGAGTAGATATGTGTATTTATTATCTGTGTGTGGGTGAAAGAGGGATGTTGCTAGAACCTCCTCCCCATATAAACATGTAGGAGCCTGAGCATTATGGTAATCACTTTTGATAAGTAAAGCATCACCATTATTTTCAGCAACATTGAGGTCTAGCGCATGGTTTTGCACTCTATAGGCCATCTGGTAGTGCATGGTTGCCTCCATTGGCTAATCTCATACCCAAAAATTCGAATACAATTTATTTTATGTATTTATCCCCAATTAATTTATACTATTTTCATTCGCCTGACCAAAAGGATCTTACAAATAAAAAAAAGCTTGTCTATTTTCGTAATTTACTTGTGTAAGAAACAAGGAGCCGGTTGATGTGTATAGACTACTACTACTTCCAAGGACAAATTTTTTAACCAGAAATCAATTGAACCATATATTAAAATGGACGTCCGAACCGTTTTGCATGCGCGCTGTGCCCGAGATCTTTCGAGTTTTGTTCCTTAATGACGTCATTTGGCGAAATATTTCGTCAAATGACGCCATCACTAAAATATTTCGCCAACTAACCCACTAAAGTCGGCCTTACAAAGGCCGACTTCAATTTCTTAAAGAAGTCGGCCTTTGTAAGGCCGACTTCATAAAAATTTAAAAAAAAAAAATTTGAATGGAAGTCGGCCTTACAAAGGCCGACTTCCATTAAATAAAAAAAAAAAAAACGTCAAGGGTTGGGAGGGTGCGAGGAGGACGGGGGGTTTGTGGGGTTGTTGGTTGTGAGGGGGACGGGGGGTTTGGGAGGGGGAGGGGGGTTTGGGAGGGGGGGAGGGGGACGGGGGTTTTGGGGGGGTGAGGGGGGTTTTGGGGGGGTGAGGGGGACGGGGGGTTTGGGGGGACGTGGGGATTTTTCTTTTTTTTTTTTTTATTTAATGGAAGTCGGCCTAGGCCGACTTCCATTTGCCAAAACCGAAGTCGGCCTTACAAAGGCCGACTTCCTTGAGGACCAAAGTCGGCCTTTGTAAGGCCGACTTTGGTGGGTTAGTTGGCGAAATATTTTAGTGATGGCGTCATTTGGCGAAATATTTCGCCAAATGACGTCATTAAGGAACAAAACTCGAGATCTTTCCACCCCATCTGTTTTTTATTTATTTTTTGGTATGAAATAAGTAAAAAAATAGAATGAAAATTTTTTTTACATCTGCGAACCCTCTCACGAGGCTCGAAGGATCTTTGATAAGCCCGCGAGCCTTAGAAGCGGCCCAACTATATTCCTTCTGGGCTCAACTTGAAGTCTGCTCTCCCCTGTCGGTTCAATTTCAGTTAAGGCCCAAAGACGTAGGCGACTCTTCGACTTTATTAGTCATCACCCAATAGACCAACCGTAAATTCAAGTGAAATGTGTATAGTGAAGTTTGAATCAATAATCATGACAAGGTCCAAACACCCAAGCTTACGCGAGTTTGTGTTCTCGGAAGGATAGAATGAAAAATTGATGAGGCTCTCTCGTTACTTTCTCCTAAATTTTATGTCCTTTCATTTGCGGCAGAGCCTGCGGCATTTTCTGACTCTTTCCTCAAATTTCCTTTTTTTTATCAATATTTTTGGACTAATTGGCCAATCATTTTAACTTCTTACCGAGTTATTAGGCAGTAAAGCAATATATATTAATATATCTTATATTTATATATTTAGCTGGGGTGATTGACCATTAAAAAGTATTAGCACCGCCTATAATTCATTTCCCTTTTGTTTGGAACATGGTGTGTTAATAGAATTTATTTTTGATAAGGAGATGTACATCTAGAGACACCACAAATCTCGTTGTTTTAAGAATAGTCAACTCGATAAGCATTCTTCAAACCAGTCGAAGTTGTTTTCTTCTGTTGAACGACCTGATAGAGATACTGTGGAGATAGACTTGAGAGAAGAAGCTCAATAGCTGGTTTTCTTCTGGGACGATTTTATCACAAATTACTTACTTTTTAAGAGTGTCTGAATCTGACTCGTGCATGTCGCTACTTTTGATACAAACTTTTTAATTATTTTAGCTAGCGTTTAATTTTTTTTATTTGAGCGGACTCTATAAATATATACTCTTTATAACAGAGAAAGACGTTGACTATTTCGAATTTTAGAGAACTTAGTTACTTTGATTCAGATAAATTTAAGAAGGAAATCGGCCTCTTGGCATTTCAATCCCAATGAACAATTAATATTATCCAAAAAGAATTAGGCACGTGGATGATTTTCTCTTTCTTTTTTGTTTTAACATCTGGATCCATCGGGCTAGTTGTACAATTTCTATGCAAAATGCATCGTCACGAGGAAGCATATCATCGCCGTAGAAAGGCAAGTATAGTAACATACTTTTTAACGATAAACCCCAATGGAAGAAGATGGAATGTTATTTTTCTGTATTAAATTAAAGAAGAGAAGAATGTAAAGGTGGAATAAGGTTTTAGTTGGGTGTCGAGGAACCCCAGGTTGATGTGAATTTGCTAACATAACTAGAAGGGAAGGCATCTTTTCGAATGGACAAAAAGAATGACAGTCCGCCTGAGGCAGACTGGTGTGAGTGTGTGTTGTTTTTGTTACGAGACCCATTTCTTCACTCACGAGATCAGCTGCTAGATTGAAATGTGTTGGGGGGGGGGGCGGGGGGGGGGGGGGGGGTGCATGTTTGGTAAGTGGGAGCACGAGATTACTTGCATATACTACTCACCCTGGGATTTTCTG
Organism: Melastoma candidum; assembly: GCA_023653495.1. NCBI lineage: Eukaryota > Viridiplantae > Streptophyta > Magnoliopsida > Myrtales > Melastomataceae > Melastoma > Melastoma candidum. The sequence continues at coordinate 11,338,101 of CM042888.1, read as the reverse complement.
ACAATCTAAACACCATAAAATTATTACCTTCTCTTCGTGGACTCTAGTTTTCTTCTTGTTCATCGTCTTCTTCTTTGAAGGAAGAAACTTTGTCAGATGTTATTACATCATGAAAGAAGAGAAAATAAACCAAAGGAAAAAAGGGAAAGGAGAGGGAATGGGGGAAGAGGCTAAAGACTCGTGCACACGGTACTAAATTTTTGTAATTTTTTGTATATTTGTACAAAAAATTCAAATTTTTAGTAATGTACAACACTAGAACAGTAATTATTTTGTAAAATACAAAAAATCAAATTTTTGTAATGCACAATCCCCTTCAAATTTTTTGTAGTGTACTATTATTTGATCAGATTATCTTGAATTGAAAAACCATTTTGTTAGACTTTTGTCTTCTATCTGAAGTGAGTGGATTCTCCTTCAATCCCGTTCTTCATTCGGTGGATTCCAAGTGCAGATTGAATTGAGCGTTCAACCGGTGGTGGTGTTTCTGTATCCTCCGCGTTGTTCCTCACCCTCGTCTTTTTCGTAGTGGTGACTCTGCATCCATGACCAAAGGAGTCTATTCGAGTCTTCTTTCACAGGGTGCAACTGTATCCGTGAAGGTTGTTCTCAACCTACCCTTCATCTATCCCCCGTTCCGTTCCTATTTTTCAGCCGCACTTAACCACAACTTTCCGTCCAAACCCCACGTCATTCCATTCCGCATCCTTTTCAGTGACGTCCCCATTCATTTTCGGTATTGGAATCATCTATTCCTTATCGTCCCTGTATCATCTTGGTATCTGAGCGCACTTTTGCCATGGCCAGACGATTCCAACGCGGTATGACTCTAGACGAAGCACTCATTGTTCGGCTTGAGCAACAGATCGCCGATCTTCAGCAACAACTATAGTCGTTGCGAACTCGTCATGCATCGACTCCTCGCGATCGATTAGATAGCGATGATGAGGAGAACCTGTGGCATGAGGACTCTCAACGAGGATCTTCACCGGAGTATCGTAGGCAAGAGAGAAGAACTACGACGATGAGTGCCCAAATTCCGGAGTTCGAATGAAACTTGGACCCCGAGGAGTTCATAGATTGGATGCACACGGTAAAGCGCATCTTCGACTATGAAGAGGTTCCCGATGAACGAAAGGTTAAGTTGGTTGCGTTAAAGTTGAAGAAGTATGCCAGCTTATGGTGGGATAACACCAACGAGCAGCGCTGAAGAGAAGGACGTGATAAAATTTGTACGTGGTCGAAAATGAAGAGGGCCATGACTAAGAGGTTTTTGTCGGAACATTATCGACGAAATCTTTTCCTCAAACTGCAGTCGCTTAAGCAAGTTTCAAATGTATCAGAGTACACGAGGGAGTTCGAGAGACTCTTGCTGTAGTGTGATGTTCAAGAAGCCCAAGAGCAAGCCATTGCCAGGTATCTTCGAGGACTTAAGCTTCAGATCGCGGATGCAGTCGAACTTCAGCAGTATTGGACCTTCGACGATGTTAAAGCTCTTGCCCACAAGGTTGAACAGCAGCAAGCAAGGAGATCGAGTACCCGCCCATTCTTGAAGGTTCCGCCTTTCAACAAGGGGAGTAGCTCCCAAACAAAGCCACCATCAACGACATCAAGAAAAACTCCACCATCGACTACCAGACCTGAAGCCAAGTCAAACGAGCGAGATACCAATCGAAGATGTTTCAAGTGCCAAGGAATATGACACATGGCTTTTGAGTGTCCAACGAGGAGAAACGTTATCATTAGAGAACTGTTCGATGGAGAAGAAGAGTTCAATGAGAACGTCGATCCAATTTGGGATGTAGAGGAGATTGAGGAGTACCCGGACGAAGGAGAGTTGTTGGTCGTCCGAAAAGCCTTAATCGTGACACCAGTTGAAGAGGAGAATCAAAGGGAAAGTGTTTTCCACACCGAGTGCACAATCAAAGGAAAAGTTTGTCTGGTGATTGTGGATAGCGGGAGCTGCACCAACGTCGTGTCGAGGACGATGGTCGAAAAGCTTAAGTTGCCTATGGAGGCTCATCCTCATCTCTGTCGACTACAATGGCTCAACAAGGATAGTGAACTTCGAGTGACCCAGAGAGCGTGAGTTCTATTTTCTATTGGAAAAAACTACAATTATAAAGTCGTTTGCGACGTAAAACACTGTTCTAACATCGTACATTGTGCAACGCTAGAAGAGTAATTTGTTTGTAAAGTACAAAAAATTCGAATGTACATATTGTACAAAAACATCACTTTCTACGTTGTATATTTTACAACGCTAGAATAGTGTTTTACGTTGTACATTTTAAAATGCTAGAATAATGATTTTTTTTTATATTATAAAAAATTTGAATTTTTTAACAAATATAAAAAAAATTTGCGAAAATTTAGTAAAATGCACACGGGTCGAGCCGTGCGCGAATCGTTAGCGGGACTGGAGGGGGTGTTTCCGTTAAATGCTTTGACCTGACCGGGAAAAGGTTTGGAGTCTCTGTTATGACTTGTTTCTTTGTGTAAATGGGGGAGGGGTGGTGAGCTGTCGATGCCGACCCATCAGAGAGATTGTCACGTGATACTCATCGACCATCATCCAATAAAGAAAAGAAAATGACGTGCTTTCTAGCCCAGTGGCAAACCCTCGTGCGAGTGAATGTAGGTTGAGATTTGAAAAATGGGAAGAAGGAAAAGAGGTCGCTATCTAGGTTTTGTGTCGGATATGCTACGACAATCTTTGAGGGAATCGAATTCGTTTTCCAAACAATAATAAGACTACATGGGTGGGTGGAGGACCGGTCAAATGAGAAAAGGGAAGACGAAGGGGAAGCATCTCATCTCCTGCTGTGCAGTGGAGGAGGGGGACAAGAACAAGCACACTGTCTCTCCCTTTGGACCATTTAATTGTGCTGGAGACCCGGGACAGAGTCGCTGAATCAATGCTCCTCCACCACTATTCACGGTCTTCGTGAATTTATTAACCATACACATACGCACGCCTGTGTGTTAATGATATGAAACTCCCGTGTTGACTGATTGAATCTAACCAGACAATGTCGTTCGTTTTTTCTTACAAACCCAACACAACAGGAGTACTCCTACTCCTGCTACTACTGCTACTACCACCGCCGAGAATGTGACGTTTCAAGCGGGCATTTTCATAGTACTAGGAACTTATGTGGGTCAGTCAAAGACAAGGTTCATATTATTGGAAAACATCATATATTTCAACTTCCTGAAGAGCATAAAATAATTAAATAGAATGATTGAATCCTAAAATTTTGATTAATATAAACTTTTGTATAGATGTGCAGATTTTAAAAAATTTTAAAAGAAGGTGAAGAGTCCCGCCAGGAAGTCTGAGGGGCTTGCAATTTTTCTTAAAAAGTAGTCGACCACCCATGTGGAGTTGATGATGTTACTCATGGAAAGGACATTGGAACAATTGTCCTTTGTTGTTGCCCTTGCACGTGCAACATCATTTCCCCATTCCTACCACCAAATAAATTATAACACTTTTAGTTTAAATATATGAGCTGTCGTATATATATATATTTGTGTGAGCGAGGGTTTTCTTAGGTTCTGATAATTATTGACCTGTTTTTTAAACTGATTGATGAGATCAACGATTGGCTTTAGTATTTTATCCACGCAAGAAATTGTTGGGGGCGTAAGCAGTGAAGTCGAATTACTCTTAAAGAGGATAGATGTTGTCCTTGAAAGGCAGGTAGTGCAGCAAATGTCGTAATACTTTTTTGTTTGCTTAACTGGCGTTAGCAGCTTTTACCAATTCGACTCGGATAAGGCATCTGGCTATGGTGAATAAGAATTGGGCAGTCAACATCGTCTCGATCTCCTCGTTAATATTGTCCCTGATCCTCTCCAAATCAAAATATGCAGGCAAATGATTATCCATGAAGGATTTAATGGACTATCCTTCCATTATTCTTAACATGAAGAACCTTTGTCCAAGAAGAATGCTCAAGGTCCTCGTCATGTACAAACTCTCTAGTCAACTTTATAGCCCGGTCATTGTTGTCTTCTTGAGCTCGTTAGTTAGAACTTTGTTGGACATACATGCCGAATTACTGATCACGCTTTAGCATTCATCTTCTCCCATTAGTCAGAAGTCAACTTGCAAATGCTTTTCAATTGATCTGCAAGAAACTTCTCCAATTTACTTTATACCAGCAATGCTCTCATCTTGACCGGCTACAAGTCGAAATTTGTGCTTCCATTCAATTTCTCGATCTCGAATTTGCAACAGCCATGAATACCGATTCTGTACAACCAAGATCTTATGCCAATTATTGGCGCCAGCATAATTGTCGAAAGTGTTTTGAACTGAATTTGCTCTTAGATTGAAAGGAAATATAGAATTTATGTGGTTAGTCAATCAACCAACGTCCATAAACGAGGAAGGGGATTTCACTATGTTGAAAGCCTCTCGAACCTCTTGCCTATCTGAGTGCAAGATTTTACTTTCCTAGTAAGAATTAAATCTGAATGCCGCACATTTTGCTCTCATGATTTGCTCGATAATATATTTATCACTTTGTATTGTGACACCTGTTTATATGATAGTTGCCTTCAAAAATATCGGAAATAAAATGTTTCTGAATCCCAAAATCTCCGACTTTGTTGCGGTGTTGATCGCGGGATGAAGACCACATCATTTTCCTTCTCCTTTCCTCAAGATTCAAGTAGAAGAGTATGGTTTCAGTTCCAGGCTTTCGAGATGAAATAAGCATGAATTATGTGAGAACTAATGAAAGAAAAATATTGGTACCCGTCTGGATACAAATTTGGTGTGTGCTGGAATCGAGTTTACCTTCCTTTCTGATATCATCTTTTACCGAATCACTTAATGTTCAACGAGGAGCCACTTTTGTGCAGGTTAAGGCACACCAAAAGCCAAGAATTCATATCACTAGCTGTTGCCCGTAAGGATCCTCGTGTAAATCGTGAATCCCGCCGTCAAACACTACTCAGCATCAGTCAGCATCAAGAAGCTAAAACGCTCTTAAGGTTTCACATACAGCTGGTCGAAGAAATGTATTTATGTTGATTCATATGCAAAAGGCACCAATTTCTTTCACTTCTAAATTTTTCTTTGATTTCTTCTACCTATCCACCAGAATCATGGCACTCACTTTTACTCTGTTCCCTATTCCTATGGTTTGTCCATGGGGGGGGAGTGTCTTCTGGACTTCTCTCTGTCCTCTCTTGGGCCTTTTGAGCCTGTTGGGCCCAATTAGTCCTCAGCACCACAGAGAACATCACCGCCGCGCAGGTTAATTGGGCCGCGAGGTTACCGAGCCAAAGGCCTAATATCCCCATCCCTTTTCTCAGGCCCATGTAATAACCAGGCCCGAGCCCAACACCGTAGAAGGCCACCGTATTGATGTAGGTGCCGAGGTTAGGCCTGGAGCTGCCCCGGAGCACGCTGCAGCCCGCTGTCTGAGGGAAGTTGCCGACCTCGCTGAGGCCCACCACGGGGAGGACGGTCACTGTTAGGGCTGCGATCGTTGCGTCCGATGTGAACATCCATGCCCAGGAGTTCCGAACGATCAAAGAGAAGGACATGGCCACCAGGCCCATGAGGAGGGCGCATGCCAGACCAACGAGGGAGGAGAGTCGAGCCTTCTTGGGCCGGTTTGCGCCTAGCTCCATGCCTACCCTGGTTGATATGGCCTGGCCGAGGGACGAGGGGAGGGTGTAGATTAGGGCGGTCTCCTGGATGACGATCCCCATGGTAGCCACTGCTGCAGGGGCATCGGACAGGTAGCCTGCGAGGATTATCATGATCTCGTACCACCACCATTCGAAGCAGACTGTGGCGCAGCTTGGGATGGCTAGCCGGATGATGGGCATCCAGCCATGGAAGCAGTCGATGGACCAGCCCATCCAGGACTCCTTGCAGGTGTGAGAAAGTTGGATGTACGATAGGAGCCCCATGACGATGGTCAAGTTGGCGACAGATGTGGCCAGAACGATGCCCCAGATGCCGAGCTTGAGAAAGTGGACGAATAGGTATGTCACTGGGGTGTGGACAAAAACACCGAAGACAGCGGTGACCATCAGAGGGGAGGTGATTTTCTGTGTTCGGAGGAAAATCCTCAGGGGATGAATCCACAACTGGACAAAGAGGTCGGGGATCGAGAGCCTGAGATAGACGGCAGCGATGGACACGATCTCGGGGTCCTGGCCGAGACGCAGAAGGATGGGCTCGGCACATAACCACAAGACCGAGATTGGCAGGCACGACGCGAAAAGGAACAAGATGGTTCGCCGTAGGGTTTTCCCGAGGAGCACGGAGTTGCTTGCCCCATGAGCCTGAGAAGATATGCCTTCCATCCCAAGCGACAAGCCGGAGACCACCGAATAGCCCGTAATATTGGCGACGCATGTGGCAAGGGAGCCACCGGCCAAGGCCTTCTTCCCAATCTGCCCTAAGAAGAGTGTCGACGTAGCGGACTTTGCATAGGTCAGGAGGCTGGTCACAATCAAGGGTATGGCTATGGCATATAACTCCTTCACCTCTTGCAAAACCTTAAAAAAACAATCATCCAGAATAAAATTTGGTCAACAATAAGCAAATATAATCAAATGGGTCTTTTAAATAAAAATGGGGAGAGAGATTTCAAAGAATAATAACCTCAGAGAAGGATGGTATTCTGGGCTGTAGACATGTTTGGTGATGCTCTTCCAGTAAAGGTGTTGAGGACCTGACATTCATCTGATGATGATGATGATTCTCCATGTTTGCCAAACAAACTCCAATCCTACCAACCCCTTTCAACACGAACCCCCCCCCCCCCCCCCCCCCAAAAAAAAAAAAAAAAAACAACAAACACATCTAACTCAATGACATTTGTGAAGAGAAATCGGGTTTAGACACACAATCAGTGCTGGAACAAACAAACCTTAAAAGGGAGAAAATCCTCTTTCAGCACAGGTCGCCAGGTACTTGAATGATACAAACGGGAGGATCACAAAAGCTTTGGACACGTTCCTATTTCATGTAAGAGTTGAGTGATGGGACGAGTGTAAGAAAGGGTAGGTAGAAAAAAATGGGTGGCCACTTGTGTGGGGGTGTCTCGCTCTTTGTCTTGGTAAAGGGGGGACTGTCACCTGGTGAGGAGACCACATCTCCAAAGATGCTCATCCTCTTGCTTTTTCACTCTCTTAACATGCTTTTTTTTTTTTTAACTTGAGAGCGGTCGTATTGACACGTGACACCACACCCTCAATCTACCCAGATTCCCCCCTTCATTAGTAAACAAAATTATAATCTAATGGAAAAAAAAAACAAGCGATGGGGGATGGTAATGCATAACCGTCTTTGCGTTCCAATGAGAAATTGGAGGAGGATTGGGTTGGAGGGGTGGGTGAGAAGATGTAATCATGAAGGTTATGCTATTTACAAGTGTAGTGACAAAATGAGAAAGGCTGTCTCCCCCTTCTTCCCCATGATGATCATCAGATCCTGTGCAGCATAATAATACCAAAAGAAGATCTGTCCCCCACCTTGGATTGATTATTTTCCTTTTTTCTTTTATTATGGTTTTATCCCCCCACCATTGACTGTCCAATGATTCCCCCCCTGAGTTTTGGGGTTTGGTGATAAAACCTTTTGAGGGACATGTTCCCCTGCTGCTCTTCAGATATGCAGATGCAGCCAAGAACCTCCCCCTCCCCTCCCTCGTCAAAATGCATTAAGTTCCACCACCAGCCTGTTGTTGCTTTAGACATTTTGTAAATCAAAATTCAAAACTAGTCTCAAATATATCCCTTCCTCTCTTTATTAATCGCTATCTTATTCTTAATGCATTATCCTCGTGACATTAATAAGTTTGGGGTGTTTATTGCCAAGATATTTTTGGTTTTTAGCCCAGGAAGACGATCACTCCTTTTGCAAATGTAATAACAATAATGATTTATTTGTATGCTTTCGAATAATAAATTATATGATTTTAATAATTATTATTTTATCAAAACTAATTTAACGCTAAAGTTATCAGACATTTCCAAATATTATTATATTTTCTGAAATAAAACTTAAATTTTGAAGACTATATACATTTTTGTAACTTTAGAAATGAATTTATAGATTCTTATATTGTCACGTAAGTATAATTAATACTAACCTTAAAATTTTATCATTTTTTAATGATGGCATGAGGAACTAAATAATAAGAAATTAGATTTTCTTCAATGTTAAAAGAGAAAGAATCACAAACAAAATACTGATTTTTACTCGGTAATTTTAGAAAATTAAATAAGGTTGCGTCATTTTTAACTTGCAATCACAAAACTCAATTCACTAGAAGTTTTTTCTTTTTTTTTAAACATTATTTTTAGTTGGGGTTGTTAAGTTAATTGACAAAAAATCGATATTAGACGGTCCCAAGGAGTAATACAAATTTGGTGGTGTCGTTTGGTTGTTCTTAAATCGGGAGACAAAATCTTCTGAGTTTGACCCTAATAAAAAGTAGGCGTGGGATACTAATGGATGTGAAAGATGGTGGGATTTTGAGGCTGGACCAAGAGATGATTGATGTGTAATCTTTAAGATTCAATCTTTCCATCCAGGTCTTATTGAAAGAACTCCTATGATATCCTAAAATGTCAAAGCTGGACCTCCTGGGACCGAGCAGTGACGGTGAGGAAACGAGCCCAAGAAAGCAGCAGAGAGGGAACACTGGAAATTGAAATCTCCATCCATTGGTTGCATAAACAGCATCTGTCACATGCCAGCTTCAAAGATCTAATCAATTTGATGTGCAAAATGCATCATATTCAGGTCATGAGCAGAAGAAATAACTGGAAGTTGAAATCTCCATCACAATGTTTATAAACAACTTCCAAAAAGCGAAAAAGAAATCAAACTTTAGTGACGAAGTACACCCGTACAACACCTCCAATGGTTCACACTCATAAATGGCTTCCGTAAGCTGAACCAAGAGACAGGAGCATGATACTAAGACAGAGATAGCGGTGGGAAAATTACTTTTCGAAAACGTCAATAAGACTTATGTTCTGCATTTTGTTCCTCGTGGAACGAAGGAAAAGGGAAGAAAAAACACAGTCCAATGAATTCTCCTCTCTCATAATTCAAAATTTTCCCACTGTTTTCTTTTCTTTTCATTCATTTCTGATCTCCTCAAACACACCCTTTGGGAGCAAATACGCGAAACTTTTTAAGGGCCACCTGCAATTAGCATCAGCTATTGGAGTCGTTACAACAATACTTCACCCATCGGTTAATTCTAACTTGGAGCCACAAACAACAACGACACAAATGCCGGTGAAGCCAATATATATTAGCTCAAAGGCATGCATGCTCAATGGAGGTTAATCTTCTGATACGTGCCATTTCATGTCCGGTAGATTTCGTATCAAAGGAAATAAGCCTGCAAGAGGAAATAAAGCACAAAATGATTATGAGACCAATCTTTATGAGTTAGGCCTTGAATCACAACTGAATATACACACACCTACTTCATGCCTCTATCGACAATGCCCGTCTTTGTGGACGATGTCTCCTGTTGTCGCCGACGCTGCTCTTATTGCTGTTGACTCGCCTCTATTTTTTGTTGCTGCCAATGTTTCTGTTACTGCCTCTTGCCATTGTCTGAAGCTGCCTTTGTTTCTGCTCCTGTTGCTATCGACTTTGCCCCTACTTATTTCCTAACGTAGCTGTCGACGTCGTGCGTTGATGTCTATTTAAGCTTGGCATATGTTGAAAAAAAAATCTCAAGTCTCGCGTTGACAGAAAGTGCCTCTCAATCTAACATATATATCCAATGGATTAATTCCTCCAAAATATACGACCATATATGCTCTACCTTGAGGGAGTGTTAGAGTGAACATAAAGTTAGCCTAAATTCATTGTGTGAATTAGTCCCTTAGTGGTTAATTTTCTATGATATATATATATACAATGTGCTTATACTTTGAATAATAATATATACACACAGTCTTTTATATACCACGTCATGTTTGTTATCTACAGATAGAGGGTGATCGCTGCTTCTTTCATGTATACGCTTGCGACTGTGAGCCCGATATGTTTGCCCCGGAACAATTTGTTCAACTACCCTGGCGACATAATCCCTCGTAGTATTCGGGATCCCTTCAAGAACAACAGGAAATCACGGCTTCATACACGTTTTCAAGGGGTGCAAAGGCCACGTTATCCTATCGTCATGTCCAAGTAGTTTGTAGTAGACACTTTTCTGTCTGCCTTGTGAGAGCTCATAGTTGGTCATGTTTTCCCTTCGCCTCCTCCTCATCCTCCCAAGTCTATAACGAGTTAGACTGGTGAACTCGTTAATAGGTAGCAGGGGAAAATTGAGGAGATATTACAGTCACTCCTCTTGACGTGCCTAGAACTAGATTGAAGGCATGGTAGAAGAAGAAGGAAGAAGGAAGAAGAAGATGAAGAGGAAGAAGAAGGAAGAAGAAGAAGGCAAAATATACATTTATGTCCTTAACTTTTGGCGAACTTTCTTTTTTGTCAACATCTTTTTTCATGTACAGAAATATCACTAACTATGTTATCAAGCTTTTTTCTAGCTAATGTTAGACGATGTTAGACATAATGTCGAGGTGGATATAACGGAGATCCACGTGGCAACCCCGTAGGATATCCGTGGAAAAAGATTGAGACGTGAAGAGAGGGGTCCTCCTACCTTCCCTTGACCTCAGCGGCCCCCTTTCTGCTCTCCCTCTCTCCATCTCCGCCCTTCGTCTTCTCGACCTCCATGATAACCGCCTCAACTCCACCCTCGACTCCCTCTTCCGCTCCCCCGACTCCTTCCCCAACCTCCGCTCCTCTACCTCTCCCGTAACGATATCTTCGATCCCATTCCCGTGTCTCTCCCCCCGCGCCTTGTCCATGTCGACCTGTCCAATAACAGCCTCGATGGCACCATCACCCTGGGTATTGCTAACCTTTCGGCATTGCTCACGCTCCGCCTCTAGAACAACCATCTCTCCGAGGAAGTTCCGAGATTTCCCCTCGAGCCTCAAGGAGCTCAATCTGAGCAACAATGAGCTCGCCGGAGCGATGACGGTGGACGTGATCACTCTAACCCCATTCTTCCCGGTGACGATGACGGTGCTAGTCATCCCTTGGAAAACAAGTCCACCACATAATTCACATTGTCCATCATGTAAGGCTCACCCAGAAAAAAGTCCATTAAATAATTCCCATTGTCCATCACGGAAAGGGCCGACGTCGATCGCGAGGTCGACGATGGGGTGCGAATCGAGATCCGACAAGGGGATGCCGAGAGCGAGGGCCTGCTCGTGGGTGGTGCTCGAGGTGGGGATCCCGATAACGTCGGGAAGCTCCCCCTGATCGAGGAGCTCGGCGATGCGGTCAACGGCATGGCGGGGGGTGGAGCCGGTGCCCAGGCCAACGACCATGCCGGATCGAACGAACTCAACAGTCTTGTAAGCCGCGATTTTCTTGAGGTTGTCCTGAATGAGGGAGGAAGGGGCGGCGGAGGAGGGTGCCATCATTAGGGTTTGAGAGGAATCGAGGAAAGGGGACTGAGGGAGGGAGATGGTCGGCGTGGTAACGATGACAGCAGTGAGAGGGAGGAGATTATCAGAGGAATTGCAATCCACCCATCACGTCCATGTGGAAGGTAGGAGTTTGAACGGTACATGGAACTGATCGGGTAGATTTGGGGTAAGAGGACCCTCTCCACGTCTCAAGTCTTTTCCATGTAGGATGTCCTATAGGGTTGCCACATGGACCTCCGTTATGTCCAGCTCGGAATTATGCTTAACGTCGTCTAACATTGGCCAGGAAAATGGTTGATGACATAGTTAGTGACATTTTTTTATATGAAAAAAAGATGTTGACAGAAAAGAAAGTTCGCCCAAAGTGAGGGGCATAAACGTATATTTTTCCGAAGAAGAAGAAAGGTGAAAGAAAGAGATTCTTCCTTATCAACAAAATGAATGTACATAGTCCCCTTTATACCAACATTAATGGACCCCGCCACAATCATTAACAAAACAATTGATTTTGCTAGATTCTGTTATGGTGGGGTTGCTGCAGAATTGTTGCAGAACAGCATAACAACAGCGCCACCTTCTAACTTCTTTTGTCCTTTCTTCAACTTCTTTCTTCCTTTTCTTTTCATGGCTTGGACTCCAACAGGCCAATAGCAGCCCAACGCAGCCCAACACTACAATCAGTCCAACACTTCCCTCCAAAATGAGCTCTCCCTTGTTTCTATTTCAATTCTCATTTCCCAGGACAATCCTCCATTCCTTCCAACTCATCACCTGTCACACTCTCTTCCTGACACAACTCATCATCACTTCCCCTCAAATGCAACTGGTCCTGAAACTATGAATGCTCTTTGTAGCCAGTCCTGCCAAAAATCGTTAATTGACTTCGTATAGTAAGAAACTATTGCAGAGGAATGACCTTGGTTAGTGGATCGGCCAACTGATCCTCAGACTTGACATACTGAATTAACAGGGAGCCATCCATTACATTCTCTCTTATAAAATGAAAATCTATTTCAACATGCTTTGTTCTGGCATGAAGAATTGGATTTGCAGCAAGTTGAATGGCACTCTGATTGTCGCAGTAAAGTATTGGAGAATGCCCAGGAAGAACACGTAATTGAAGAAGCAGACGTTGTAACTAGATTACCTCCGCTGCCCCATTGGCAAGAGCTTTGTATTCCGCTTCAATGCTGGATCGAGAAACAACTGTTTGTTTCTGAGATGACCAGGAGATCAGATTCGAGCCAATGAACGTACAATAAGCACTAGTGCTTCTCCTATCATCGGAGCAACTAGCCCAGTCTGCATCCGTGAAGCAAGATATCTGAAAGGAATCAGTTGCCGAGATTGTCAACCCATGTGTGCTATTACCCTATAAATAACGCATGATCCTTTTAACAGACTTTAGATGTATATATGTCGGCTGATGGAGGAATTGGTAGGCCTTGTTTACTGCAAAGCTTATATCAGGCCTAATGTTAGTGCAGTATTGTAGCGCACCAACTAGACTTATGTACGTCATTGGATCATCTAAACAATCTCTGTCATATTTGGGCAGCAATCACGTACTAGCCATTGGGGACGGAACAGGTTTACAATCATTCATACCTGCTTTGTGTAAAAGATCCTGAATGTATTTCTCCTAGGACAAATAAATTACTGAAGCTTCCCGAACAATTTGAAATCCCAGGAATTACGATAAGTTCTCCAAATCTTTCAAAGCAAAGTGACTATTCAATTCTGGTAAAAGGGCAGTGATTACTGTCATATATGAGCCAGTCACAATGATGTCGTCTACATACACCAGTAAGATAATCATCCCTGCAGCTGGATGTTTATAGAATAAAGAAGCATCAGATTTCGAGTTAATAAATCCCCACTTAATCAAGAATCCACTAAGCTTCAAATACTACGCTCGTGAACTTTGCTTAAGCCCATCGAGAGCTTTGGTGAGCTTACAAACATGAGTCGGATAGACAACATTAACAAACCCAGGGGGGTAAAGACATGAAGACTGTCTCCTGCAGATCCCCGTTAAGAAAGGCATTATGAACATCGAGTTGTGTCAATTTCCAGCCGAAAGTCACAGCAAGACACTGTACAACTCGTATGGTTTGATGTTTAACAACTAGGTTAAATGTTTCCTTGTAATCTAACCCTGGTGTTTGATGAAATCCTTTGGCCACCAACCTTGCCTTGCAGCGTTCTAGAGCACCATTAGTCTGGAGTTTTACTTTATAAACCCACTTACAGCCTATGAGTTTCTTAGATCCAGTAAACGGAACTGACTCCCACGTATTGTTCCTCCTTAGTGCCTCAAGTTCAGTCTCCATGGCTTCCTTCCAAACAGGCGTAGATAGTGCGTCGCCCAGATCATAAGATTCGGTTGGTATAGGTAGTGAGGAGAGATGATCCGAAGGTGATAAAGTAGAAGAGGTAGGCAAAGTTGCAGTCAAAAGTATTTTAGGCTTGAAAATTCCTGATTTGGCTCTGGTGATCATGGGGTAAATATTTTGAGCAAACTGTGTTTCCTCATGTAAGGGTCTATATTGCATGGTCTGGACTGGGAACACCATCAAATTACTCAACTGGTTGCTGAGGAAGAGAGGGTGATGTTGACAAATTAGATAAAGGACAGTGTGAAACATGAGAAGCTGGAGTTTGAACTAAAGATCTAGGAATTGGAGCAGGTACTGGAAGAATTGGATTTTAAATGAAGGAAGGACCCACATCACGATGATCTAACTACTTGTCTATTACAGAAGAGCGAAAAGGAAATACCTCTTCATCAAAGATAACATCACGGGAGACATAAATTCTGCTAACAGTATTGCCATAACATAGATAACCCTTATGCGAAAAACTCCTCCCTAGTAACACACATGGAATTGATCATGGTTGTAGTTTATGTTTGTTATAGGGGCGTAACAGAGGATAACACAGACAGCCGAAAACTCGAAGATGAGAATAGGATGGTTTGTTATTATAGAGAATTACGAAAGGTGATATGTACTTGAGAACCCTAGATGGGAGGATGTTTATAAGATTCACAGATTCATAAAAGGCATAAGGCCAGAAGGACAAAGGTACTCCGGAATGGTTCAAGAGACACAATCCAGCTTCAACTATATGCCTATTTTTCCTTTCGACCCTACCATTCTGCTGTGGAGTATGAGGACAGGACACTTGATGAGTTATGACATGCTGTAGAAAGAATCTATGTAATGGTCTGAACTCACCTCCCCCAATCAGATCGAACTACCTTTCTGGGCATGTTGAAGAGATTTTGAACCAGACGATAAAATTGAACAAACGCATGAGAAGCCTGAGATTTATCATTTAGAAAGTATATCCATGCAAATTTGGTGGCATCATCAATGAACAACATGAAGCATGTGGCTCCTGTTTTGGAAAGAACAGGGGAAGGACCCCATAAATCTATATGAACTAACTGAAACGTTGTAGTAGATTTTGGAATCAGATAAAGGAAACGATAATCTGTGGTGTTTGCTAAGCACACAAGATTGACGAAGGTGCAACTTGTTTTGATTATAGGAAGGAAACACTAAGTGTTGGATATCTGTGCTAGGATGTCCCAAAATGTAATGCCACCTAGTGTAATCGGCTGCAGAGTTGGTGGTGGTGAAAGTAGCAGGACAGGACGAACAAGAATCAGAAGGAACGATGGTGGCTCTAGGGAACTGCAGAGTTTGGACATGAAGTTTGTAGAAGCCGTGTTGCAGGGGACCCCGAAGAAGGAGCTGATTGTTCCTCTTGTCCTTAACAAGGAAACCAGCAGAATTGAATTCAACTGAGACATTACTATCAAGACATAATTTGGAAACACTAACAAGACGTTTTGAGAGAGAAGGTGACTGCAAAACTTGATCAAGAGATAACGAACATGAATTTGAGTTAAGCTGTAGTGATTTACGACCAGTATGAGCAATCTACAGGTGCTGTCCATACCTACCACAATCGAGGACTTACCCTAATAAGGTGTTATAGTATGCAGATCATGAAGGACAGGGGTGACATGAGTTGTACCCTTATCCATTACCCAGTCATCTACAGTAGGAGGGTCATGAGGAGGCTGACTTGTCTCTCTAGGTAACTGGTAAATGTGTGTAGGATATGAGTAGGATGGCTGGTAGAAGGATGTGAAGTTGGTTTGAGGTTGAATGGGTATAGCTGATGTGTTCATGCGATAGTAACAGGTTTGTGTTGTGTGACCAATTTTGAAACATATATGGCATCCAGGTTTTGGTCTGGAAAAAGGTCGAATGCCACACCTCTAGAAAGATAAATGGGTGAGGGTCTGTCTGTATGGTGGTCTTCCCATAACACCTGGTTGCTGGTAGATGGCGTTCTGGTAGGGTACTGGCTGTGTGATAGGTGGCAAGGTGGAAGGAATGAAAGTTGGCTTGGAGTGGTTCTGAGTTGGCTAAGCTTGCTGGTATAGTATAGGCTTGTGGTTATGAGGGTGAAGGAAATAGGATCTGGGCTAAGCACTGTGTCTTCCTGTAGAAAGGGTGGAGAATTGTACCTGAGACAGAATGCTCTCCAAAACCTGGCGTTTTTCCAGTCGCATATCGAAATTCAGAAGAAGATTGTAAATATCTTCTATAGTTGGTTGATCCGGTCTACTGTAAATAGCAGTAACTATTGGGTCATACTCTGTTGGCAACCCCTCAAGAAGATACCAAATATAGTCCTTATAACGGACAGTTTCACCAATAGCAGCAAGCTGATCCGAATACATCTTCACCATGTTCAGATATTGTTGCATAGTCTTACCTTCTTTCTTGACTTGCTGCATCTACATACGCAGATTGATATCTCTTGTAGTGGAGTTTGACGCAAAACCTTACCGAAGACTTTCCCACACTTCATGAGAAGAGTTGCAGCACACAACTTGACTGAGAGGCTCCGATGTTAAAGATGAGAATAAAAAACTCATTGCGGACTTATCTGTCCGCTGCCAGACTTTGTATTCAGGATTCACTACCTGAGACATGTTGTCTAGGTACATCAGTGGAGGTTCAGCCGTGCCATAAATGAATTCTTCATATCCACCTGCAACAATTGCAGCGAGGATTGTCCCTTCCAAAGAACATAGTTCCCATCATCTAGCTTCAAGGTTGAGGAGAAGAATCTTAAAGGAAGTTGAATAGGAACTGGTATCTCGGAGATGCGCTTCCTGCAGTATGAATCCCAAACTCATTTGCTCCAGAACTCATAGAATGAGTAATTGGCGTCTCTTCTGCCATTTCAGTTTCACTTAAAGATCGAAGGTTGTGGTTAAACTATGGGCTCTGATACCATGAAGCAAATAGAACTAGATTGAAGGCAAAGCGGGTAGAAGAAGAAGAAGAAGGAAGAAGAAGATGAAGAGGAAGAAGAAGAAGAAAGGTGAGAAAAAGAGATTCTTCATTATCAACAAAATGAATGTACATAGTCCCATTTATACCAACATTAGCAGATCCCGTCATAATCATTAACAAAACAATTAATTCTGTAAGATTCTGTTATGGTGGGGTTGCTGTAGAATTGTTGCAGAACAGTAGAACAACAGCACCACCTTCTAACTTCTTTTGTCCTTTCTTCAACTTCTGTCTTCCATCTCTTTTCATGGCTTGGACTCCAACAGCCCAATAGCAGCCCAACGTAGGCCAACACCACAATCAGTCTAACATATCCCGAAAGCCTACTATATCCTTTTTTTCCCTAGGCAACAACTGTCCTACAGGATTCTTGGCTTGGGGAAATGTTTTCAAGTGTGATTCATTTAAAAGTCCTAAAGAGTGATGCGCTTCATGACCATGCACATTATAATTACAAATGTCAAAATATCCTTAGACTAACTTATTCTAGGTCTCGAAAGATTTCTTCATCTTTTTCACGAGAGGTCGAAATATATACCACGTAGCTGTTAAGCAACCAACCAAGAGTATTTCTATTTCTGAATGCTTAATCCAAGTGTCGTATGCTCTCTCTCTCTTAAGATTCTCTCGTTACTGGACTTCCACGTCTAGAAAATTGACAAAACCATTTCAGAGTCCTTATTAATCTTAATACTTATTCTTGTCATTACTCTTACTATTGTTACCGTGAATATTAGGTTCGAAATGTTGTTCGTAATCTCAATTATGTAATGATAAAAGTGTGCCTTCTCTACAAATGCTATATATATATTAAGATCTAAATAGATTCTCAAGGAGGATCTGGAGTGAATGACAAGTTGATTCAAACCTTCCTACTCAACCTACTACATCAATTATTATGTCTACATTGCATGATCCTCTCTCTGGTGGGCACGTGTCCTTCCTCTTCCAAAGGCGACGCACCTCTATTATTGGACACAGTATCCTTACTCCTTGGTCTTTCGGACATCCCCAGCGACGCCATCGTTGAGCGACGTACATAGCCACCTATTGGGTTTCTTCTCGGTTTTTTCAACTTCCCATAGCTCCAAAATTTTCTAGTATCTAAAAACTACGAGGAGGCTTGTGTGTCTCGTAAAGAAAAGACAGACGCTTGGACACGTAACTTTGAAAAAAAAAATATATATATTTGGATTATTTGAAACGTTGGATTTTTGAATTCTAATCATGGTCATCGCTAGTAGAAGAAAGAAAATCGTTGAAAATCAGACGAACTTACATGATACAAGTAAACACGAGAATATAAATTCCCGGTGAATCGCCTAAAACTATTAACTAAAAACCGAAAAAGAATGCCTGACGTTGTGCGTGTCTTGTAAAGAGAATTTGATCCTATTTATGAAAAAGGAAAGGAAAACAAAAAATGGAACAGTTTAAGCAGTTTTCCCACGTTCTTCTCTCCTCTTTGGCTATTTTTATTCAATGTTCGTCTCATATATTTTCTAACTCAAACTATTAAAATCGATTCTTATCAACCTGTTGACATGGCAAATAATTTTGGGCCTGGGCTTAGAGCAGAAACCCAGTAAGCACTCAAGTCACATTCCGAGTCGGCCCAAGATGCAACCGTCTAGGCCGACCCATGACGAAGTCAACTAGGTCGACATGTGACGAAGTCGACTAAGTCGACTCATGAACGGGGTCGACTAGGTCGACTCACAACGAAGGAGTATAATGATCAAAGTCAACCAAGATGACTCAACAGTAGCTAGGCCTACTAGTAGGGTCAAGTCGATGGAATTCTGAATAAATTGACCAAGTCGATTGTAGTCCGTACAGATCAGTCAAGTCGACAAGGTTGAAATAAATTTATTCATTTTCAATCACGTTTGTTAAAAATCGTAACTGATCTTAAATATCCAGGAACGTGATCCCATATATCAAGGGGGTTGTTAAGACACTCCCACGATATTAGGGATCACGATCTATAACACGATCTGTAAAACGATCTATCTGTTACGTGTTAATCACGTACAAGTCCTCTATAAATAGCAGAGGAATTTTTTAAGAAAAGGGCACGACCATACACAGCCAAAACTCTGAAGTTTGTTCGTCAACCTTAGGAATTAGATACCTCGACCCGGTTTATAGGTCAACTCCCCTTCCACCGACAGAGTGAGCTCGTAGGGCCTTTGCCGTCAACTCCCGCCAGCGACACCACCGACGGAGTGAGCTCGTAGGGCCTTCGTCACAGTTTCCCGCCAGCAACCACCACCGACGGAGCGAGCTTCCAAGGCCTTCGTCACGAGTTCTCCGCCGTCACAGATTCCCACATCGTTGTCACCACTTGCACTTTTTCATTTTTGATGGCTGTAGGCCCTTTTTCTTAATTCGTTAAGATTGTAAGACTTGCATTTTATTTTAATAAAATTGTGCATCTTCTTACTGGCGACCACAACTCAACTCCTGTGAGTCCTTTGCCAAATATTTCCGACGTGATCCGTTCTATAGGCGAACACGTTTTTGGCGACCACAGTGGGAGAAGAAGGAAAACAAAAAAAAATCTTAGTCTCAAATGCCGAGAAATACTCGAAGCCGTGAGTCTCACAATCTCTTAGATGGGGAAAACCAGTCAGAACTTCCTCCGGGAATGGGCTTGCAAGCGCCGGCCCTAGGAGGCCAGGCAGCTACAAACCAGTCAGAACTTCCTCCGGGAATGGACTTGCCAGCGCCGGCCCTAGGAGGCCAGGCAGCTACAAATCAGTCCACTTTTGATTCACATACCCCGTCCGAATTTATTTCAAGACTGGAGTTCCACAAGGAACTGGGGGATGTGCGTCAGGAGTTGACTGATATGAAAGGTATTCTAATGGATGTCCAAGCTCTAATAGAGCGTCTTTCTGGCCCGAGAGACGAGGAAAGAGTAAGACCTCGTATGAGAGAGGCCCCCTTTAGGGAGTCTACGTTCATGACAGACGCTCGACGGACTGCTCAAGGGCCACGTAACGTGACTTTTGAGCAATCTGAGATAAGGACAAATGCTCTCTTTGAACCCGGGAATCTGGTTCCTCCTGGTCGACCCTCTTCTTCACGTAATCGACCAGCGAATACGTATTGGAATGAGGCAGAGGACTTTCAAGAGGAGACAGATCGAGGGGAGGATTTTATTCCGTCTCGTCGCCCTGGAAAGGAGCCAATGGTCGACGCAGTTGGAAATCCCTATGAGCCTGGACCCCAGAATAGTAATCATCGTGAGGAGCCTTCGTTTTATGTAAGGGATCCGACGAGCCAAACAATGGGAGAAAGGCCTCCGTATTGCCCGTTGAGGCCAACTCGACTCGCTGAGCAGGGTCCGATAGGCGGTGTACCCCCAGACTTAAAAGAGGCCATAACTCAGGTTATAGAGCAAGTCGTCCCCGGAATAGCTCGGCGAGATGACACCTGTTTATACAGGCCTCCTTATCCTGCGTACATTGATAGGGATTTCCCTTTACCTAGGGGTTATAGGGTGCCCGACTTCACTCGCTTCTCGGGCGAAGATGAAATGACTCCACTGGAGCATATTGCTCGCTTCACTCACCAACTTGGTGAGGCGGCCGGGAATGACTTCTGGAAACTAAAGCTCTTCCCGAATTCTTTAACCTGGTATGCAGGTTTGCCGCCAGGGTCAGTAGCTTCGTGGACTCAGATGCAGTCCATGTTTGTTAAAACCTTTGCTCGACTCGATACCCCCATGTCGATGTTTGAGGTTATGCGCCTTAGGCAGGCTAATGGGGAACACCCAGGGCAGTTTTTAATGAAACTTAGAAAGGCCTTATTGCGGTGCAGGCCTCCCATACCGGAGAAAGACCAGTTGCTCCTCGCATTAAATGCGTTGTCCATTCCTTTCCAGAAAAAGCTACAAGGGGAGCGCTTTGCCGATCTATATGATTTGGCAAGGAGAGCCACTGAGTACTATCAGCTCCTAACAGAAGAGGCCAAGCTCACTCGAGCCTACCATGTCGATACTTATGAAGTCGACGTGGCCGAGTTTGTTAAGGGAGAGTCGACTATATGTGACCTCTTGACTAGGAAGAATTCTAAAGCTAAAGCCTCCCAGAAAAGTGCCGAGGAAAGGAAGTACTCCTTCGACACAGATAAAGTCGACGCCATTTTCGACTGGCTTTATCAAAAGAAAAGGATCAGGCTCAAGCCTGGTCATCGAGTCCCTCAGACAGAAAGGGAAAAAAGTAGGAATTACTGCAAGTGGCATGGTTCCTTCACCCATACTACCAAGGACTGCCTGTCCTTTAGAAGTATAATTCAGGATTTAATAGAATCTAAAGAGCTCTGTTTTCCTGAAGTCGATGAAGTCGCCATGGTGGATGATAATTCATTTGGCGACGAAGTCGCCATTCATACATTTGATATATTTGACACTGAGGTTAACCTTGTAGAGGTCATTAACGACTCTGCTATACCCTCGCAGGATTTGCAAGCAACTGGCGAGACCTTGGTGGCTAATGCCCTGATAAAGCGACTGGTTGAACGTGGGGTTGTCATCCTGCCAAAGGGAAGGGACAAGTAGCTTTGCCACTGGCACCTGAACGACACTCACACGACGGACCAATGCCACACATTTAAGAAGTACCTGTTGGACAGTAAGACAGAAGACTGGTATGACCTGACCCCTTTCGAGGAAGCAGCAATGTCGCTGACTGCCCCCCGAGGACCCTCTCACGTCCTCAAAAGTCCTCCTAGTGTGGATCGCCGACTGGCTTCGCGAGGAGGAAGAGGAGGTTCCCAGGGGCATGGGGGGAATGGAGAGGCAGCCGCCCGGGGTACAGAACGCCCGGTACGGCGACTCGAGTTTACGGACTCGTCTGGCCAGAGTGTCGTCAAGCAGGGGTACACTAGGACTACCCCTGTCGAGGAAATAAGACCTGTGGAAGAGCATAAGGAAGTAGGCCGACCCCAACAGGCTGCAAGTCGCAGGCCTCGATATGCGTCACAGACAGTCGACCCCCAGGAATTGCGGAGAGGACCTCCTATCGCTCAATTCTTGGACGAGAAGCTACTGTGCCAGAAATGCAAGCTGATCGCCCATAATCGGATACTTATTACCCAACTCTGCACAGCATGCTGCGTCAACTACTTCCTGCGAGTGGTCGACTTGTCCGCAAAAGGGGAGATGCTGGTGAAAGCAGTCCGCCCCGAGGGTACAGGTAATTCAAACCCTAGCAAACCTTCCTCGAATAGACCAGAAAGTGCTCCAGTGCAGGTGGGATATGATCCAGCCAACGGCAGATTCGTGGAGGTAAGCCGACTCCTTTTTGGTTCTAAGAAACCAAAATTCGTCAAAGCCCTTAACCCTTCGTCTCAATGGCAGAAGGTGGAAAGGAAGGTTGTGCCCCCCTTAAGGGCTCAAA
Source organism: Melastoma candidum (assembly GCA_023653495.1). Lineage (NCBI taxonomy): Eukaryota > Viridiplantae > Streptophyta > Magnoliopsida > Myrtales > Melastomataceae > Melastoma > Melastoma candidum. The sequence goes on along the minus strand of CM042888.1, from coordinate 11,315,792 downwards.
AGAGAAAGGAAAGGCGTCTAAGTCACGCCCAAAAAAGACCTAGGATGACCCCTGCGACGCCACCCTCGGAAGGGAACCAAGCCGCAGAGAAGCAAGTCGCGGAGCCTGAACGAGTCGAGTCTACTGATTACTCGGAAAACCCGGGCTCAAGCTTCGACTACACTCCTCTACGAGGAGACAAGCCCTGTGACTTCGACGCAGAACAAGGGCCCCTTGTGAGCTGTAACGCTCTCACCTTTCCTGCGGAGTTCGCCTGCAATGACAGGTCGGAGGCACCGAAAGGTAAAACCCTGGACTCTAAGGTCACTCCTTTTCCATCTGGCTTCCCTCTGCACTGGCTGAGGAAACCATCGGATCGCATGAAACAGCACATGCACTCGTTATACATCGCAGCCACCTTTGACGGTGTTTTAGTGGGACGAGTCTTAATAGACAACGGCCCCACAGTCAATGTTCTCCCACTCACCAAGTTTAGACTACTTGGGTACAAGCCTAGCGAGTTGGTACGGACCGACGTGGCTGTAAGCGGCTTTAATGGGAGGAAGTCCGAATGCCTGGGCATATGCTCTGTGCATTTAGGCGTTGGAAGACATGAGCAAGAAACTGCTTTCTTCGTAATTGATATAGCCCCTTGGTTTAATGCGCTTTTGGGACGCGATTGGCTTCATAAAACCGCTGCCATCCCATCGACTTTGCATAGGGAGTTGATCTTATGGCTTGACTCAGAAATAGAGATTATTAGGGCTGATGAATACTCCTGTTGTGACAAGGGCATTTTACATGCAGAAACATGCAAGACGATCAAAGACCTCACTCTGGATCAACGCTACAAGCTAGGAGACCCTACTGTCGGACCCTTAGGCGAATCCTCCGGGAAGTTCGACTTCATTGTGAGCTATGGCACCTCTCACCCCAAGCCTGATGAGGGACCAATCGTGCCGACAAGATGGGGGCCCGACTTCACAGACAAGGACATAGATGAGGTCCTGCAGGAAGTAGTCCCGACCAAGAATGGAGGCGAGACAGACAACAGTCCTAATGGCGACAAGGGGGAGGCGCCTAAGAGCCAGGAAAGTGCTGCGACGGAGTTGGAGCTCGATAGACTCCTGCACGAAGGGATGTATGGACAGTGACGAAGGGAGAGGCTATGCAGTCGCTGATATCCTCCAGCGACTTCAGGAGTATGTTAGGAAATCTAGGAAATTAGGTTGCCAAATAAGCGATGTAAATGCTGAGGCTAGCTTATCTAAGTCCATTGATACCGACTTAGGCGGTGTCCAGGGTCGCGAGTCACTTATGATGCCATGTGACCCGCTTGTAAGTATCAATTTAGGCAAGGAATCTAGCCCTCGGATCGTTTTCGTTAGTTCTTCAATGAATAAAGAACTTTTCAATTCTATTAAGACTACTCTCGAGGAATTCAAGGACTGTTTCGCCTGGGACTACACTGAAATGCCTGGCCTAGATCGCAGACTTGTAGAACATAAGTTGCCAATCAAAGCAGGATTTAAACCAGTCCAACAGGCACCAAGGAGAATGACTCATGAAGTCACACAGGCAGTATTCGAAGAAGTCAAGAAGCTTTTTAAAGCTGGGTATATAAGAACATCAAGGTACACCGAGTGGATATCCAGCATAGTCCCTGTCATCAAAAAGAATGGCAAGATTAGAGTCTGCATCGACTTCAGAGACCTAAATCGTGCTACTCCAAAGGATGAATATCCCATACCCATCGCAGACGACGTAGTCGATAAAACTGTTGGGCATCGGATTATGTCATTCATGGATGGTTTCTCAGGATATAACCAAATTTTCTTGGCTGAGGTAGATATCCATAAAACCGCGTTCAGATGTCCTTTAGGCATTTTCGAGTGGGTAGTCATGCCGTTTGGGCTTAAAAACGCTGGTGCAACCTACCAACGAGTCATGAACGCCATTTTTGATGCTTCGATGGCCAAAACAGTCGAGGTATACATAGATGATATAGTGGTCAAATCAAAAGACGAGAGGTCGCATGCTAATGATCTTAGGAATGCTTTCATTCAAATGAGGAAACATCAGCTCAAACTAAACCCTCTCAAATGCGCTTTTGGAGTAAGAGCAGGGCATTTCCTAGGGTTCCTAGTTCATCAACGAGGCATAGAAGTCGACCAGAACAAAGTGAATGCCATTCAGAGATTGAACCCTCCGAGTAACAAGAAGCAGTTACAGGCCTTTTTGGGAAGGGTCAATTATCTCAGGCGATTTATTGGTAACGTCGCTGGGCGGACAGAAGTCTTCTCGACTTTACTAAAGGCAAGGGGAAACTTTGTGTGGAACGACGAACACCAAAAAGCATTCGAAGGTTTAAAGGAGTATTTAATGAGGTCGCCTGTGCTTGCCCCTCCTCGAATAGGAAAACCCTATCTGCTTTACGTGACAGCAACTGAATCAGTCATAGGGGCCATGTTAGCCCAAGAAGCGGAAGACAAAACTGAGAGAGCGGTCTACTATTTGTCAAGACAACTAACCGCTACAGAAAAACGCTATACAATTAAGGAGAAGTTATGTCTGTCGGTCTTTTATAGTGTTACTAAGCTAAGACATTATATTGGATCCCAAGAGGTTCATGTCATTACCAAGTCCCCAGTCATAAAGTACTTTTTCGAAAGTCCCCTACTGACTGGGAGAATCAGTAAATGGAGTTTAGTGCTGTCCGCGTATGATCTACGATTCAAATCCCAACAGTCGGTGAAAGGACAGGCTCTAGCCGACTTCTTGGTGAGTCACGATCCATCTGTATCAATCGACCAAGAAGAATCCCTTGAGGACATCTGGCAGGGTTGGTTTGATGGATCTTCGGCGAAATCCGGCGTAGGTATAGGCCTTCGTATACTTTCGCCACTAGGGAAAGATGTTCGTCTAGCCTATCGCTTGACGGCAACTCACACCAACAACGCGACTGAATATGAAGCTTTGCTCACACTCTTGAAGGAACTATTAACCTTGGGAGCCAAGAAAGCCACAGTGATGGGGGATTCTCAACTGGTGATTAACCAGATGAATGGTACTTCTATATGCCAAGAGAAACTCACACCCTATCATCAGGTCGCCCGCAAGCTAGTCGAGCGATTTGAAGCAATCACTTTCCTCTTTGTAGGACGAGGGGAAAATACCATTGCTAACGACTTAGCCCAAAAGGCTTCAGGATACAAGGGCAGAAGAAGAAGCGATTGTATCCCAGAAATAGTCTCCCACCTAGCTCCCCAGAGCGACGCGTTCGCTCTGGACATATTGACAAACGATAAAGATTGGAGGAAGCCAATCACCGACTTCCTTTCTGACCCAACACAAAAGGCGAGCCGAAGAATTAAGACTCAGGCTCTGTCGTACACCCTTATAGATGGGGTGCTTTACAGGAAAACCAAGGAAGGAGTCCTGTTAAGATGTATCGACTTAGACGAAGCGACCCCAATTATGTTGGAGACTCATCAGGGGTTATGCGGATCTCACCAATCTGGCACCAAAATGTCTTGGACTATCCAAAGACATGGTTTCTACTGGCCATCGATGCTAAAGAACTGCATAGAGATGGCCAGGGGATGCCAAGAGTGCCAAAAACATGGTCCGGTGACAAGAGCCCCAGCATCCGATTTGGTCTCAGTCATCAAGCCTTGGCCATTTAGGTCTTGGGCTTTAGATATAATCGGGGAAATCCATCCGCACTCAAGTAAAGGTGACGCCTATGTTCTAGTCGCCACCGATTATTTCACTAAATGGGTCGAGGCTCAGGTTTATAAGAAGATCGATCATAAAGAAGTGATCGATTTTCTCAAATCATCCATCATCTATAGATTTGGAATTCCCCAGAATATTGTAGTGGACAATGGCACCGCTTTCAATAATGAGAAAATGCGAGAATTCGCTACGGAGTTTGGTTTCTCAATCACCAACTCAACACCTTATTATCCTCAGGCGAATGGACAGGCTGAAGCTACCAATAAACTCATAAAGAACAATATTCAGAAAATGGTTGGTGCAAATCCAAGAGAATGGCACAAACTATTACAAGACACTTTGTGGGCTTTAAGGGTTACTAAGAGAGAAAGTACAGGGGAAACCCCTTTTTCACTAGTATATGGGCAAGACGCCGTCCTACCTATTGAGTTCGATACAAGTCGCTCAGGGTGACTCACCCTGATTTACAAGACGAGGCAATGTACCTCGCTTTGGAAGAATTAGAGAAGAAGCGACTTGATGTAATAGACCGACTCGAGGTGCATAAACAAAGGATTGCTAGGCATTATAACAAAAGGGTTGTCCATAAGCGCTTTAAAGTGGGCGACTTGGTTTGGAAGATGGTGCTACCCCTTAAGTCGAAAGACCAAGTTTTGGGTAAATGGTCCCCTAATTGGGAAGGCCCATATGAGGTATGCGAAACATACTCATCTAATAGTTATCGGCTTATGACGAGAAGTGGGGTCAGACATCCATTAAAGGTTAATGGTAAATATCTCAAACCCTATCGCGCGACTATCTGGGAAGCTCACAATAAAATCCTAAAACAAAGGACGCCGTTAATTTGGGAAGCGCTAAATTCCTAAGAAATCGTGCTAGGCTCCAGTAACATTGTCTGGAAGAATAAATTGTGCGTAGTGGGCAGAAATTCATTTGAGACACAATGCACTTGACTTATTGAGTAAAACAAAAACAATGGGATTGTATTGTTCTTTGACTACAGATCTAATCTCCATAACCCGCCAACTTCTTTGAAATCGAGGACAAGGGATATACGAGCTCGCGTTCACCTTGTTTCGCTGGGCATAAAGGTCGACGACCTTTTCTCTATCCTTCTCAACATTGGCCTCCAGCTCCTCGATTTCTTGAGTATTGATCGATGCGAGCTGCCGAGTCAGGTCATTCTTGAGGTTCATATAGAACTCTATTTGTCTTTCTGCCTCGGTCAGTTTCTCTTGCACGTCGACCAAATGTTGGCGGGCGTCCTGCGCAGCTTTAGAGGCCTGCCCTCGAGCTTCATTAATCGATTGAATCTTCGAGTCAGTCGATTCCAAGGTGAGCAGGTCGGCGTAATAATCCCTCCAACGGGTCCAATACGTCGACCTGAAGCTCTTGCAGGCCCCCAATATTTCGTCCGTGACCCGAGGGGATGCTTCGATCCTTTTCAACAGCTTCTGCATCCTCCTGAACTCGTTGACGCTTAAGGGGTCGATGAGCAGGAGTTGGCAGAGTTCTTCGATATCCTCGTGAAGCTTCTCCCACGGGTCTTTGGTTGACTTAGAAGTCGTTGCAGCGGGATCCTGAAGAATAAGAGGCAAAGTGTTGTTAAACGATACCCTAAAAAGGCCAACGGCTTCGTATGATCGAATACTTACCTCTGGAGGCACTTCATCCACAGAGCTCTCATCCGAAGAAGAAGGGGGAGTAGGAATCATCTGTCGGCCAGCAGGCACCTTCGCCCTTCTCGGACGAGCCTATAAGGAAGGATACAAATACCCCAATCAAAATCGCAATGATAATACTATGTTCTGTTTAAAACAAGAAAACATACCATCGCTGATGTAGGAGTTTGGACTGGAGGAGAAGGAATAGCTTGGTTTTCCTCCTCACGAATCGACCGGGTCGGTGGGTCGACCAGGATCGCGACACCCAGAACAGCCTGTTCTTCTTGAACCAAGGCCTCAGGGATGTGCTGTTCCTGAAACGGAATACGACGCAGAACCAAAAGTTCATATATGAACTAAAGTAAGGATACACCAGCTTAGAACTAAATTTACCTTGGCGACTGAAGCCTTTGAACTTTTGTTCAAGGCATGGGAGATGAGCTGGTGGTCATCCTCATCTGAAGCCTCTCCCTAGACAATATAGTACGGGTCAGATATGAAAACTCAAAACAAAACTGGAGTCATCAGAGCCATACCTATGCAGCCGACCTTTGTGGAGCGTCGACTGCAGCTGAAGACACTGGCACCGCAGCTGGTGCTTCAGTGAATGGGGTCGCCGCTGAAGCAGTTGGCGACCTGGATGGGGTCGCCGCTGCTGCAGTTGGCGATCTGGACGGGGACGCCGCTACAACAGCTGGCGACCTGGACGGGGTCGCCGTTGCAACAGCTGGCGACCTGGATGGGGTCACCACTGCAATAACTGGCGACCTACGAGAAGAAGTCGCCACCTTCACTAGTCTCTTCCTCTGAGATAGAGGCACCTCTTCAAGATCTTCTTCCTCGGCCGCTTTGCGCTTTGGAGCGCTTTTAGATCGAGCTTTAAAGGGGTCACCTGCGACTATTTTGCTGGGGCCCGCAACTTTAGCTTTCCCCTTGCTGGTTGATTTGAGTCTAGAAGGAGCAGGGGCAAGGGGGGCTTTAGGCTTGGGTTTTCCAGAGCCCTGAGGAATCATTGATCCTGAAAAGGAGAAAGCTTATGAGTAATATTAAGAAACCAATACTCTTAAAGTAAAGCTAAGTCTTTACCTTTTGCTTTGATATGCGCGTCGTCTATGTAAAAATCAGGCTCCTTGGAGACCTCCAAGAAATGCATCAGGGCCCGCAGCTCTTCATAGGTAGTCGACCACAGCACAGTGAAGAACTGTGTGGCGAAACAGGCAGAAGTGTCAGATGGGAAATCCATCTGGGAGAGCTGCGTCTTTTGATTGAGCAAGTCGAGGGTATTCGGGTTAATCGACTTGCACGCAATCCTCTTCATCCTGTCCCCGCATAACCCGCCGGCAGGATCAGCAAGTGGAACTGCTACACTTTGGATAAACCCAAACTGCCTTGCACACAGTTGAGGGTTATAGACTTCAAAGGTCAGGTAGCCGTCGAAGATAACTGGCAGATCTCTGCGGGTCAATACTCCATTCCAGAAGCCACGAGTAGCTTGAAGATTGATTTCCTGAGCAAGTGTCTTGCCGCCTGGAAAGGGTGCCCAGTTGCGTCGATCTACCCTGCCGAAGTCGACTATATGCTTTAGGTGGCCAGTGATCGATGTCATAAGCCATTGATCCTTATGCTGGCAGCACTGATCTAGGATGGTCTCCCCATAATAGGAGGATTCAAGGGGCGAAGAAGGACCTTTGAACCCGGTCAATCCCGGCATCCACATGGCCGACCAGAGATGGACTAGCCAGAGCAACCCTCCTGCTGGATGTTTTGGAAATGGCTTGATTTGAGACGTCGCTCTGTCCAGATCATGATAAAGAAGACACAAAACGAAGGGACCCCAGGAGATTTCTTCATTAGTCTCCCTCAGAAAATTGGCCACCGCATAAGAAGTGTGGCTGACTTTCTTCCCAGGGAAGCAATAAACGAATTTGCTCAACCAGGTGCTAAGGAACTCGACCTCCTCCTGGGCACCAAAACCTTCAGTCGACAATCTCTCATCTGACTTCTTGCCTGCTGAGGCCATCTTCAGATGCCTATTCACCACCTCCATGTACTGAAGGGCGCCCTTAGGATTTATATCATCTGCCTGAGAGTACTGCCGAACAGGGCAGCCATTGATTTTGCACCTGGTCAAAATCTTCACGTCTGCCAATGTAACAGACATAGGGCCTTCTGGGAAATAGAAGCAGTTGACAGCAGAATTCCAGAAAGGCAGCATGGCCGAACAAACCCTAGGATCACAGTTCTTGGTTGCCAAGGACATCCTAAAGAATCTCAAAATCTTCTGATTCCTAAACCTCTCTGTAAAATGCTCCTCCCACATCTCGAGCCATTCTACCATCTCGGACTTAGATGCAGATGGAAAACACAGGAAAGATCCCTGACCTTCCCAGTTGAGGGGATCGACGAAGTCGGGATGACAAATCGGGATGGGCTTCTCGGTGATGAGATAGTTGAGCGGCACCGTCCCCGGGAAAAGATGCTCTGGCAAGAGAGGTCCAAGAGTGACGCCCGACCCCTGATCCTCCGCGACCGGAATAGGTCCGGGTGGCCCCGCGCGCAGATTATGGAACTCAAAAGACTTGAAAGTTGACATCTTTTTGAGGATCGGAGGAGTTTTGGTGAGGGAAGACGAAGGGTTTTCTCGGAAGCGAGGGTTTCTGTTTTCTTGGAGAAGATGGAGAAATGTTGAACAAGGAAGAAAAGTGCGGGAAAAGGATGATGACTCTCCTTTATATAGGGTATGATTTCTGCTGAGTCGGCATAGCCAACCCAGCATAAAAGGGGGGCTTATGTTGACATGGCAAATAATTTTGGGCCTGGGCTTAGAGCAGAAAACCAGTAAGCACTCAAGTCACACTCTGAGTCGGCCCAAGATGCAACCGTCTAGGCCGACCCATGACGAAGTCGACTAGGTCGACTTGTGACGAAGTCGACTAAGTCGACTCATGAACGGGGTCGACTAGGTCGACTCACAACGAAGGAGTATGGTGATCAAAGTCAACCAAGATGACTCAACAGTAGCTAGGCCTACTAGTAGGGTCAAGTCGATGGAATTCTGAATAAATTGACCAAGTCGATTGTAGTCCGTACAGATCAGTCAAGTCGACAAGGTTGAAATAAATTTATTCATTTTCAATCACGTTTGTTAAAAATCGTAACTGATCTTAAATATCCAGGAACGTGATCCCATATATCAAGGGGGTTGTTAAGACATTCCCACGATATTAGGGATCACGATCTATAACACGATCTGCAAAACGATCTATCTGTTACGTGTTAATCACGTACAAGTCCTCTATAAATAGCAGAGGAATTTTTTAAGAAAAGGGCACGACCATACACAGCCAAAACTCTGAAGTTTGTTCGTCAACCTTAGGAATTAAATACCTCGACCCGGTTTATAGGTCAACTCCCCTTCCACCGACAGAGTGAGCTCGTAGGGCCTTTGCCGTCAACTCCCACCAGCGACACCACCGACGGAGTGAGCTCGTAGGGCCTTCGTCACAGTTTCCCGCCAGCGACCACCATCGACGGAGCGAGCTTCCAAGGCCTTCGTCACGAGTTCTCCGCCGTCACAGATTCCCACATCGTTGTCACCACTTGCACTTTTTCATTTTTAATGGTTGTAAGCCCTTTTTCTTAATTCGTTAAGATTGTAAGACTTGCATTTTATTTTAATAAAATTGTGCATCTTCTTACTGACGACCACAACTCAACTCCTGTGAGTCTTTTGCCAAATATTTCCGACGTGATCCGTTCTATAGGCGAACACAACCTAACAATCCGATTCAGAGAAAATCTCTCTCCAGTCGTAGGTATTATTTTCTTGATTTGGGTCCAGAATTTTTATGTGTCATGATGCACTTTCACACCCCCCCTCATTTTTAAATATATATAAATATACGCTTAATATTGTAATTTTCTGGTCACGCTTGTGTTATGCCATTCGTCCTCGAAGAAGAAGAAGAAAAAGGGAAATGGGAATGATGAAGAGGGTGGGAGGATTCCCGAGACGGCAGCTTCTCCTTGCTATTCTCCTCTTCCTCGGACTGCTCTCCCCTGGAACCAAGGACCTCCCCGTCGCCGCTGCCTCCACCTCATCCTCGGCTTTCGTCCAGAACGTCGTCTACTCCAACAGGATCGCCATCTTCTCCAAGTCTTACTGCCCGTACTTACACCTCCTCCTCCTGACATCCACCCTTTGGTTGGTTTGTGGTTTTCAATGCAAGTTAGGTTTTCCTCACGGGTTTTATCCTTGCTCCTCAGGGCGGCCCACAAATTTGACGGAATCGCTGTCGGATAGAATACGGTTATATTCTGTTTAGGGTTCAGATGATATGTCTGATGGGGAATTACTTCGAAAGGTTTCGAAAATGAGTTCTTGGATATTGATGAATTAAATAGGTTTCGATTTTGTCTCTCTGTTTGTCATTTTTTAGATCAGATGTCTTGAGTTAATCGTGGGCGTCTTCTGTCCTGGTCATTGCAGATCAGAGAAATTGGGAATTCAATTAAAAAACTTTATTCCCAAGTTCAATTAGTATTCTCTTGGACAGGTGCATTTGTACTGGGATTGGCCGATTGTTGAGCTAGGCTAGGACTATTAGTAGGATTCAATAGCCGCTGTTTCGAGCTTGAGATGGGTTTGCTACTATTTTATTTGTTCCTTGGGAAGGCTTGTCCTGGGTATTGCAATTTCTTTAGTGCGATTGTTTTGTGCTTTCAGTGATTTTGGTTTGTTGGACTTGGGGCGGGAGTGTTACTTAGATGGATGGTTTTCTGAGCAGTCCTTTCAGTCCAAGAATTTTCATTTCAAAGGTTGCATACATAGTCATATATGTATATATAAGTTAATCTTATAAGTAACGCCATTTTGGTGTTTTCAATTTTGGCTGCATATTTAGCCATCCTTGTGGATTTGGATGTTTAAAAATGCGTGCGTGTTTCCCTCAACTGGAAGAACAAGAGGCTTTTCTTCATGCCAAGTACCTTTTGGATTGTAGTTCCATTGTTGGGGAAGATACAATAAGTTATGCCCGACTGGCTTTGGCAGGTATTGTCTGCGTGCCAAGAGCATCTTCAGAGAACTGCATGAAGTGCCACACGTCGTGGAACTCGACCTTCGAGGTACTAGCTTGCTTACTCAATAATGTGGACGCAATTTAGACCAGGTTTGAAACCCTGTTCAATCTGTTGGAACATTGCAGAAGATGGGGATCGGATTCAGAGCGCACTCCTGGAATTTACTGGGCGAAGAACTGTGCCTCAAGTTTTCATCAATGGGAATTTCATAGGTGGCTCCGATGGTAAATCCATCTTCTTCACGGCTCTCTACGGTTTCGCCTTTTAAATGCAAGTTTAATGTATCTTTCCTTCGCTTCAGATCTGAGAGCTGCAGCAGATGGCGGACAATTGCAAAAGCTTCTGGCAAGTAGTTAAGAGCCCATTTGTTTCATGAAAACTTTTCTGTTTTCGATTTTTGTTTTGTAGAAAAAGCGAAAAAGTGTTTGACTCCTAAAAAGTAAAAAAATAAAAACAAAAGCTATGAAAACATTCTCTCTATCTTTTAACTTTTAGAAAACGGGTTGAACCCTTCCCTCGACACCCACTTGGCCCAGCCGCCCCCACGCCCTTAGAGCCTCTTAGACCAGCCGCTCTTTTCCATGCCCAGTCTCACATTGGGCGGGGACACCTAACCGACGTGGTTTATAAGGAAGGGCATTTCCACTCCTCAAGCTAGTTTTTGGGGTGGTGATGATCATCACTCTTCCGAATGCAATCGTACGGCGCGGCGGGTGACGCAAGAGAAGCCGGTAATGACGGACGATAGTAGTGCCAGGACTAGGTTAAGCTAGCGTCCAGCCTGCCCGTGTAGGCGCCGGGTTTGGAAGCGTACTGGATAAATGCATGAAAAAGAGTCCTACATTGGGTGGGGACGTTCAACCCATGTGGTATATAAGGAAGGACATTCCCACCCTTCAGGCTACACCCTTCAGGCTAGTTGTAGGGATGGTGATCCCACCCGGTCCTGGGATGACTCACCCACGCCCTCAAGCCTCACCAAACGCATTTTTAATTCAGGTTTTCTTTTCGCAGTTTTGAACGGTCTCATTAGTATACGATCATTAGCAAGTTAAGAAATACTCGAACACTTGACCATTCCCCATTTTCAGTGCGATTCTTCTATCTTAACAAGGTCAACTCTGTTCTTCTACACATTTCCAAGTAATGGTTCGTAAACATCCCTCAATAAGTCCATTTACTCCATCAACTCCAAGGCAAAATCCCTGATAACTTTTGTTCAAATTAGGACAAGGATGATTCGGACTATCGGGCAATGCACCGTCGGATGAAACGGAAGCTCACCGTACGTTCCCACTCCCAAGACAGCTCTATGAAGCTGTTGTCATGCTATTTCACCGAGTCCCGGGTGCACGAGGCTTGCCTTTCATTGAGTTCAAGTGCTGGGTGACGAAAATGACTCCCATCACGACAATCAGACAGCCAACCAAGGTACTGAAGAAGAGGGCGCCAGGTTGTCTGGTCTGTACGAAGCCATAGACGCCGTGGGAAGTCACAAGGATGATGTCAGTCAAACCGTCATTTGAGAAGTCTTCGGTGATAAGGACATGTGTCGGAGAGGACGGGAGATCGATTGTGGCTAATATGGTTCCACTAGGTGATATGACTGCAGCTTCTTGATCTCCTGCCACCAGGATCATTTCTTGAGTATCATGCGCACGTAGGGAGAATGCCTTCAATGTGGGAACCACTGTGCCACTATCCACCATCCCAGACGGCGACGGAAGGTTTGACCACGTAGCACCAGTTGAGATCTGCCATTGCCACATGGTATCATCACCATGCACTCCAGGTCTATATGATGTCACCTGCAAGAACAGTTCATACTTAATAGCCATTCGTCGCCACAACAATGGAAATACTAACTGATCTTACGGAATGGAAACTATGTAATCTCACATGAAAGACCCAAGTAATTGTATGAAAACTTACGTATATACATAAGTACCCTTGCCAAATAATAGGAATTATTACTACTCGCAAGAGGTTCTTTTGTCAGATGGTTTCCTATCATAAGTTCGGTACAATGCCGAGAAATAAAATTTCCACATCAGCAGATAAAACAAGAAAAAAACCTTTAGCAGTTACACGGTCGTACCTCTCCTCTGTTCGTCAGAAAGACAACATCACCAGAGCTTCTTCCAGCATGATGCTTATTACCATCATTTTTTCGAATAAGAATGGGTGTTGCCACCTCAACAAAATGCGATTCCGATGCCCGCTGGAAATGCCTTGAAAACTCTCCATAGTGGAATACGTTAAATGGTGAATGGCGACAAATGGATACATTAAAAAGTTGTTCTCGGACTGGCACCCCAGATGTTGCAACAGCCCAGCACGGTCTGAGAACATCCATGGATCCACTAACCACAGCCTGTTCCGCACCACCAACCGCCTGAAGGAGAACATATTAGACTTCAGAAATTTGGCCATCCAAGGGCTATGTATTTAGATAATACAAAATTAAGAACGTCTGCGCTCGGCATTCATCAAGCTGAGCAGACATACAAAACACCTCGCTTATGAGCATCCGATGCCAGGTCTACAACTTTCTAAAGTTATCAATACATTTTTTTTTTTTTTTTGGTTAACACAAGCCGCCTTGATTACTTGTTACTGGAATTCAATGAAAATAGCACTATGAACCATAGAAGCTTCCAAAACTCAGGTAATAATTGTAGAGAAGCAACAACAAAAAAATGGTACTCACCTGAACATGATCAAGAACTCCATCACCATTGATATCAGCATGTAAACCGCCTTCTTGCAGGTGGAGCTATAATATTAATATGACAATCAGTCTGAAGTTCACCAAACTTCTAGATAGAGCAGACCAAGGAACTCTGGAGGCTCACTAGAATAACTTTTGTTCTTACACGCATTAAAGTATCGGAAAATGACAACCCTAGTTTGAACAAGCTTATCCAGTTTCCAAGAACGTCCCACAAGAACTATTAACAAATCTTAAGACAAGCTGGCCAAATTATTCCAAGATCCTTATGATGTCCGTTCTGAAAAAGACCAACAACATTGACACGGTAATTACCATTTTAATGAGCCAAGCAAATAAAGAAACAAAGGCCTTGGCTTTTATTCAGTGTCAGTAAATCCATCAACATCAAGCCAAATAATTCATTGCACAAAGCATCTTTTGGTAAAATGACCAAAGGAAAGGAAAATTTAAAAGCCCATAGAATGACCAACGACATTTATCTCCAACAAAAGAGGAATGTATATGAATTTTATCTTCAACTGAAAATAAGCAAAATTAAAACTCGAGTTATGGACTTGTGTCATAAAAGGAGTTATGGACTTGTGTCATAAAAGGTCGGACTAGGGAAGAGTGATCAGTGTTTGAATGTAAATTTTAGAAGGGCTCGGAGAACCAGGAAATTCTGCACATACCTTACAAATTGTTCGACCAGTAGCAAGATGAATGGCTTCTATCCCTTCTTCTTCATGTGCAACAACAACATTAGGGACCCACCAAAACTGTGTGTAATTTGTTATAGTTGGAACATACGGCGGTGACTGCACCACAATTAACAGATTGGATATATGTGATTACAATTAAATAGAGAAAAATTCATCCACCAAGGTCAGTAATAAAAAGAAAAATGTGGTGCGTGCTCAGCTTCAAATGTCTGCTATCAACATTTCCAGAGTATGGACCACTGAAATTGTCTAAACAACACCCACCTAGATCACCTTAATAGTTGGTTGATGTCAAATAGTCTGCAACCTTTCATTAAACCACCAATTTTTTATGGTTATAAGTTAAACTTCTTCATTAATTCAGCACAGATAGCACAGGTAAGACCATGAACTAGTTCACCTTTTCCATGCAAAACATTTCGCGTAATTCTGCTCTCTGCGTACCTTTCTAACTTTTTTGGAAGCAGCAAGATTAGCAGCAGAAGAAATAAGGTTGGACACTCTCTTTGTATTGTCCTTCCCAGGAGAATGATTTTCCTCAGGCTTGTGACTGCTATAGAAGTTTCCACTCTTGTCAGCTCCAGGAATCTTCTTGGAAGTTTTCCTTTTGTGCCTTCTGAAATGAGCCAGCTTCAACAAAGTATCTTCCCTCCTATCCTGATAAAGAAATGACTTGTGTCACTACAACCTCATCTTTAAAAGAAGAAGAGGATAAAAGGAAACAAACAAATTGCTTGCCTACCCAATGATGTGGCATTGCTTCAATAACTGACTCTCGGAAGTCCCTGCATGCAAACTACCATAAAAATGACATTCAGTTGCACCATTTAGAGAACAAAAGTGACTGCATCCATAATGTGTGTTATGCAATATGACTGAGGACATGGTTTTATTACATCTTAAATCACACTTGAGCCATCTCACAAGTTCAAAAGGTCATGATAATAACAAGACCACATATCATGAATGGATTTTCAAATGACACTTCCTACATTTCATTAAATGGTTGTACAATCTTCATATGGGAAATGTATCTGGCTTGGAGAAAACGATAATCACGAGGAAAAGCATGCATCGGAGGATACATCTTTTCTTTCTCTCAATTTCCTCATACTAATTCCTCCATATTGTATCAAAAGGCATCCAGTGCAGGATACATTAAAATGGAATAAGAGAAGAATCAGAGACCTCCCCAGGATGCCGACTGTTAAGCATATCAGGATCAAGTTTGTAGCTATGCTGAGGTATTAGCTGTTGCGCATCTTCTGAGTTAGCCTCAATTTTCTAGAATTTGAAGAAAATACAGTTTATCAGAATCACATGGTAATCAGGTCAATATAGAAGAGACTAACAGCATAGATTGGAAAGCAGGCAAGTGACCCAAAAGAAAAGCAATTAATTTCAATCATAAAGGAAATTCCCAAGATTCTAAGTGCAAAAGGTCATGTACACGATGCCCAATCTGGTGGTCCCAATGGTACATGTTACAAATCACTAAAAAGAAGTAAAGCAAGATGAGCACTAGATTATACCTCATTCTTTCTACTCCACCTAAGCACGCCTGACTTTCCAGCGAAGGCATAAAATGCGAAGTGGCGCAAATCCGTAGTTACAGAGTCGTCAGAACCCTAAACAGGGGAAACACAAATTAATGTTTGCTTAATATGGACAAGTAAGAGTATATTACCACTGTGCTTATCTGGAAGAGTTCAAAGGGGCAATAAAGTGTCAGGTTGTACCTCTTTTTCTGATGCACTTCTCCTGTGCATATCAGCATTCTTATCTGCTTTGCCCAGTTCTTCAAAAGAATCAATAAGAGACTGTCCCGAAGGAAAACAAAAACAGCCAATAATATTAAAGCAGCAGAAAGCTTGTATTATTTATAATGATAACGAATTAAATTTGCAATGTCACATCCATTAAAGAAAACTAAACAAAATTGAGCCATGAACCGGCTGCAGGTAGCAAAACACAAGCCGTGGAAAAGATGCTCAAAAATCCAGATGGGATAGAACAGGAAACTACCAAAGACGGATCCGAACCAAAAAAGTAAACTCGGTAGAAATTTTTAAACGAAATCTCAGTTGATGAACAAAGCTTGTCATCCCAATCAGCTGTCTTTAATATTCAAAATATTTTGCAAACAGAGAAAGGAAGAAAGGATTAGTTGTACATGGGGCTGTGGTTCCATTCTTCCTCCAATAATCACGAGTCCTGTATCACCATGTTTAATCGTATAATTGCTGACTGATATCGCTATCTCCCTATGGTGAACATTATGAGGGAAGTCATGCTGCAGACAAGAATATAAGAGAACATTTTGAGTTGCCGTGAGCGACATATAATGCACGTAAAAGAAGAGGAAGAAGAATCTCGAGTACCTGCAAATTTTCTTCCCAGAGTTTCTTCAAATTATGGTCAAAACACATGACAGTCCAATCCGCGGTAACTACAACCAAAACCTGCTTCAGCGGTAGGCTCGTTCTGTATCTTCTATCTATTACGCCGGTGGCCATCGCCACGGGACGTCTCCCTGAAGCTACGCGAATCTTATCAGGCAACAAAGAGACCTCCGCGATGACACGCGCCTCACTGAATCCTTCATCAACCCGCCTTGTGTGGGGTTCCAAGACCTGAAGACGCCAGCATGCAGTTATTTCACTTCAATACGGCCGCACCAACAACAACTATGATTTCTCATTCTCTCGAATGCATTAAGGAGGGTTCTGAGATTAGCACAAATTCAACCGTGATGCCAAATAAACAAGGCGAATCATTTAAGAAAGAAACGATGAAGCAAAAGTGGCAATGTTCGAATCATCAGCCGGCAGAAAAAGGGAAATTGTCGGAGCTGAAAGGACCAACTACTACAATTAGCTGTAGAAAATGTCATGATACAGCAGTAGCAGTAGATTCCGAATCAGAGGAGGAGGGGGGGAGGATAGGACCTGAATCTTGGCGTCGCGAGTGGGGAGGAGGACCTCGGACTTGCCGTCGCCGTTGAGGTCGGCGACGAGGGGAGGGGGGAGGCGATCGGAGTCGAAGCGGAGGGGGAAATCGGAGGAGAGGTCGGGGTCGTCGAGGAGGTGGAACCAGGCCTCGTGAAAGGAGAAGTCGCCCTCGTGGTGGAGGGAGAAGAAGATGGCGAAGGCGGAGAGCATCAGGATGGCCAGGTCCCTCTTCCTCATCTTCACTCGATCGTATCGATCTCCCTCGGTTGATCGATTGGTTTTCCTTTGGTGGGGGGGAGTTTTACGAGGTTTTCTGAGGTCTGGTCTCGCAGCCCCACTTTGGACTCAACTTACTGTTCTTTTGGGGGTTGGGGTTTTGGTTTTAGCTCCCGATTATGGGCCGGCGGTCAAAAAATAAAAAATAAAAAGAAAAAAATATATATATATATTACCATCACCCTCCAATTCCTAACAAAATAATTATCAAAAAAATACAATAAATGCATAATTCTTCGTAGAATTATTATTTAGCGTTTACAAAACATAACGATATAAAATATATATTAAACCTAACACGTTTGCTCGGCAAGATCTCAAACGGATTATTTATATATTGACGTGACACGACTTTTTATTTTATTATTAATTTAATTTATTATATAATTTTATAAACAACTTTTATTCTTATTTTAATTTTGGTCTATTTTGAATTTTATCGTGCGAAAGCTAAATAAATTTTAATAGATAGTCTTCATTTATCGACTAAAAAAAATAAAAAAATAAAAAATAATATTAAAACATATGTCAAAAATATGATTAAAGATCGTCTAATTTGAAGATCAATTTTGTAAAATTTATCGTCTTTATCACGGATTTTAAAAATTCGAAGAATGAATACGATTAAAGATCAAATTTATTGATCGTTTTCATGATTCGATCTTTATCGATTTCGCGTATTTTTAATAATATCAGTAATTATCGTCTAATTTTTACTTCTAACTCAATTGATCATGTGTAGAATTTCATGAGGGGAAAACTCGTAAGACAATAAATTTGATATTTTAGAAAATTTAACCATATTTTATATTAAAATTAACCATATATTCATGATATCTCCTGTTCGTTTACGATTTCGTTGTCGCTTGATTTTTTTTTTTTTAATTTCGACTCGTTTACTGTGATTATCAAATTCATATGACCAGAAAAGGAAAAGGAAGGTGTGGTACGAACCGAGCATAAAAGGAGTTTTCGTGGGGGAAGAAGCCTTGGGGCAACATTAAAAACAGAGGGACTCCGGTTATTTTAGGGGGTTGGTACAGAGGTTTTGTCGACGTGTCCGAGGAAGAGAGATGGCGGCGGAGGAAGGCCTGGTGATCGGTTGCCACACCGTGGACTCATGGACCGAGCAGATCCAGAAGAGCAACGACTCCGACAAGCTCGTATACATCTCCTACCATCACCTTTTCTTCTTTCGCCTATTTTTTTTGTTGGGTTTGGATATTTTTTCCCTCGTTCGCGTTCGCCGTGATGGTTTCCTCGTCGAATTTATAGCTAGGATCGAAGTGGCGGCTTACGTCGTAATCAGACCAACCCTTTTCTTTACCTTTTCTGGGTCTGTGATTTTTGTTTCAGATTTTTATGAAAATAAAAAACAATATAGGGTTAAGTTTTCAATCAGAGGCTTTTGACTATTTGGTCGATTGAAATTTGAAGGTGTGGAGAATTGGTTTGGATTTGGTCTGATTGGGTTGTTTTGATGCATCGAGTCCCAGAATAACGTGCCTGTGAGTTGAATGATTGTATTGAGATTTGGGGAGATGTCTGCGTCTCTGTTTGTTTGCGGAGGGTTAATTTGTAGTTGGGGTGGGCCTAATGGATGCTATTGGGAGGAGTCAACGTGTTAAAGTCGTGATCTTTTCATGTCCTTATCAGTAAATACTTTGTTGTTTTTTTTTTTATTTCTCTTGATTATCGTATTGGATATTGGGTTTAGCTTGAGTTGACAATTCCATGTTGATTTCTGGGGAGCCCACACCAGGAAGAAGAACGGATATCTGGTGGCATTTTATAGACAAGGTCTGCTCCATTGTTGTTAAAGGCTCTAGGCGCCTTAAGGCGCACAAGCCGATCCTTAGGCGCTAAGTGATCGACATTATAATGGAAGGTCCTGGCGTAGTTAGTGTGTGGAGGACAATTACGCCATCTAGTGATTCCTTTTGGCTGCATTAAACTACTGCATCAATTACATCATCAATTCAGCCTTTGTAAAAGGCTGATTTAGCACCTAACGCCCTGACGCCTCCTCTTCAGGCGCTCGCCTGACCTCTAACCAGGTGCCAGGGGCTTGTCTCGCCTTGGTGCCTAGGCAAGTGCCCAAGTTGCTTTTAACAACATTGGTCTGCTCGAGTATAAGAGCGGAACAATACTTCCATTTCGCAGTTGTGAGTTACATGGTGTGTCGTAGTTATTCAACTATGAAAAAAATACTTGGTGGGCAATACAACTTTGTGGGAGAGAGCATGAACATACCTAAGTTCATTCCTGAGTTAATGCTCAATTGACGATGCTTCCTGTTCACCTCAGTCTCATGTTTATGTCCTCCGTATCTGCCACCCGATTTTAAATGACACGATGGAGGAAGTAACCGTGTTGTTACTTGCTTCTATTATACATATATATATGAAACAGTTCTTTGTTTGTCCGGAATTGTTGACATTATTTGGTTGGCTGGTCAATATGTGTAGGTGGTGGTGGACTTCACTGCATCATGGTGTGGACCATGCCGCATTATCGCACCCTTCTTTGCAGAGTTGGCCAAGAAGTTCCCATCCGTGCTCTTCCTTAAGGTGGACGTGGATGAGCTGAACGTAAGTGACTGAACCTTTCTCCCTTACCGTCTGCACATACAGCTTAACCCCGCCCATTAAGCGCGAGAAATGCTTTTACTGACTTCTTTTTATCTTCCTAATGCCCTTGCTGATTATGGCCTGTGCAGACGGTTGCACAGGAATGGGCAGTGGAGGCGATGCCGACATTCATGTTCGTGAAGGGAGGTAAGATTGTGGATAAGGTGGTCGGCGCCAGGAAGGAAGAACTCCAGCAGAACATCGTTAAGTACCTGCCTGCGGGTTCTGCTTCTGCTTAGGGAAGCAATGTGATCTGGTTCCTTTTCTCTATTCGCTTTCAAGCTAGACCCAGTATTCGTATATGAATGTAATGACTCTATGTGGTCATCAAACATAGGCTCGTATTCTACGGTGTTATGTTGGGGCAAATTTGACCGTATGCAGATGTGGAAAGGCTTTTATTGATGTCGCACTGCATCAGGCTCGATTGGTTTTATACTCTCCCAAGTATGCGAAATAGCGTATAATCTCGAGATTCTAACCTTTTATCTGTATCTGATGAACCCTTGGAGGGAAGTTGTCAGTTCTATCTAAACCTTGTAACTCAAATATTGAGCAAATCGGTGAAGTCGTTGTTTATCATTAACATAATAGTAATGAAAATATCAATTTTACTAAAAAATTATTTGCCCAAAAATTCATGCTGGTCGTTGGTTCCTACTGCCAAAATTGTACGACATTAGCAGCAGTCTTTTCCGTTGCACGTTTCCCTTCAATTTCCATGTCAGAAGGCTTCGTGGTAAGAAGGCAGCGGAGGCTGCCGATTCCTCAGTGGGAGAGAATGAGGTTGAGATCCGTCTCTACAAGAGCAGGGGACAGCACCTGCTCATCAACCCCAAGGTGTTGGATAACATGCTCCATGCGGCCGACGTTACGCTGACTGATACCAGGCTCGAGATTGGTCCTGGGACTGGAAAGCTCACCCTGAAGCTACCTGAACTCGCCGGAGGGTCGTGGCCGTCGAGATCTATTGGATTATGGTTGCGGAGCTCCCTTAGAGGGTCGCTGAACACGGTTCACTGGAGAAATTGACAGTGAGCGAGTCCCCCTATGGTTGGCCTGTTAGAACAAAGGACCCCTGGATTTTACTACTTTAGTTGTTGAGTGGCTGCTACGAGGAATCATATTGCTGGCTGTTACGCGCATTTGAATCATTCCGGGCTGCTCGAGTTGACTAATCAGTTAAGGGAGTCCGTGTATAGAGTGTAATCGATATTCTGAAGTCGGTGCTATATGCAAAAGTTTAATTAATTTTCAGATGAGGGTACGAGTTTAAGCCAAGTTTTGAGATAGAGTGTTGCATATTGAGTTCGAGTAGTGTAGTGCTCAGGATCGACACAACACAGTTACGGAATTACACTAGATCGAGTTCTAGACTTCGTAGATGCCCTTCTCTGCAATTTTGTATCTGTTGTGGTAAAGAGAAAGCAGAATCTGGTTTTATCTGAATGACAAGAAAACAATCATTTCATCTTCATTGGTATGAACATGGTCGATGTACAGAGGAGGGGCGTTGGGGAACTGCCACAACTTGAGAAACTTTGCCGGGGAGGGTCCTCGCTGCTTGGGGTTGGGGCATGAGCTCTCGATGGGGACCTGCGGGAGTTTGGTTGTGACCAGAGCTCTAGCGTTCGAGGTAGGTTATGTAACCACCCGTGTTTTATTCATTTTGATAAGTAAGAATGTCATATACATACGGCCTTGAAGAGTTGAAAGGAGTTCAAATAAAGGTAATCTGGACGTCTATTATGAAACATTTTATTATCAATGCGGGACAATGCGAGAGGGTAGGAGACCTCAAATAAAGCCTAAGAATAAATATTAGACACTCGAGTCGAATTACGAAAGAGTGGAGGAAGACTATGAAAGTTGAAGAAAGAGGCGATGCGGATAATCTTGGGTCGACTCTCTCTGCCCTTAGCTTGCCCAGACGCTAAACCGTGAAAAGATGCAAGGGCGCCCTAAGGGCCGATTTGGCAATGAACGCTAATTATTAGCACATAGAGATTCGAGGTAAAATTGGTCGAAAAACGACTGTCTTAGAATTCAAAATAAATGATTTCATGATAACATAATGTTTAAGGGTAAATATTATCGTAAGGTGATCGTTAGGTTGAGAAATAATCAAGGTCAAAATTAATTGCGGCGAAATTCTATAGGGGTGAACACAAATTGAGTTGTGACGCACTAAGAAGGACGATGAAAGTGGCATGAGAACTCGCCCCAAGGATCTCCCCCATCACTCGTGAAGTGGCCAACGTTTTCAAGAGAACATGGACAGTCATGTTCAGCCATTGTCCAACCTCTTTTCTCCGCTTTCTCAGCCTCCTTTCCTCCCCTTTTTTTAGTCCCAAGGACATCCCTCTCATGCTGGAAGCATCCAGCAACATATCCGTACAATCGGAGGCTCACGGATAAAGTTTCCTCTGCCGCAACCTTCCTTTCTCCTGGAATCTGCCCTTCCCTTTTCTTGTAATTGTTTTCTTCCCTCCTTTTCTGGCCAGAATGTGGCCTCCTTTCTCCTCTTATTTTTTCCGCCCTCCACCTAAGAAATGGTGGTTCAATCGGGTGTGAACACCCCGTCCAGTCCTTCGACCCTCATTTGGACGACATGTGTCCTTCCTTTCATTCTTATCTTTCGGCCGTCATACCCTTCAAGGGGGTTTCCTCAAGTAGCTGGTCGCCAGCTTGGGCAAGGGAGGAGGCGGCGGATGACATCACACTCTCGTCGCGCTCGTGTCGTGCTTCCCGCCGACGTCATCGTCTTCGGCCACCTCGTACTTCATGACCTCATGCAAATTTTCATTCCCCATTCATCTTATCAAGTTCCCTTCCCATTACATGGAACGAAGACAACACATACCGATTTTTTATGCGCTATCTTATTCATTCCGTTATTTAATTCATGACAATCACGCATCTTTCGTTCCGTACTGTGAAGAATTACATAAGTCGCTTTCTCGTTACTTCCCATGTTACTTGACAAGCTTTCTCTAGCTCTCTATCTTATGTTTGATCTCAGTTCATATGTCGTTCCTTTTCAAAGGCACATTCGTTGGTTATTCTACTTACGGCCGCAACACCTTCATATTGCGTCGTACCATTAAATTTGTAATACATTACGTCGCCATCACCTACATTTCGTTTCGTACCATTCTTAATGTATTATTTTCACCTCACCTTCCTTATTATGTCCAAATCATTCTATTATTGGGTAGGAATTTTAGAATCATTATAGTTAAGGTCACCCATGTCCACCGAAATACTCTGACAGACGTTGATTGGCCATCGTTATATCTCCAAACTGCAACGTCGTTGACATGTTAGTCTTTTGCTTCATCCTCTCGTGTTGTCGTCGGAAGGTTTCGATGGCTTGGTCGTTTATGTTGCTATCCTCCATCCATGACACGCTGTACGAATCTCCCAGGAAAATTTTCTCTTAGATGGATAGCCACGATACCAGCTCTTGCTAAGTTCACTTCCAGATAATGTTATTGTCGCATATATTTCAATATTACGAGGAACATGTTTCATCATGGTGCCGGAGTTGTAAGATTCTTTGTATATCAACATGTTCTTGTACCTTTTCAAGTTGTGCTAATATACAAGAGTTTTCTGAACATAAATTCTAACACTGGCTAACCATTTGACATAACTAAAATCGTTACGTAAATTTCCATTTAATTAAGAGTTTATTAAGATAATCACAAGGGATAATAAACAAAGTCGAGCTTAAAATACACCTAATTTATTTTCGGCAGAAGAAGTAGAAAAAAGATGGATCATTGGGGCCTCTATAGCACCTCGTCGCTTCCACCTCGAATTGAACTCTTAAGACTGGTGAGGTAGCTTGAAAGTTCCGGTAAGTAGCGGCTCCATGTGTATAGTAGTGTAGCAGAAAAAGAAAAAGGAAAAAGAAAAAGTACTTTGGAATATGGTCAGTGAAAAATGAAATAAAATTTACCTTGGGAACTTCTTTGTATATGTCGGGGCCATAAGGGCCGTTTACTCCTAGGGGAGTTGCCAATATTTTCATATATGAAGACGATGATGTTCTCGTCCTTTACCCTGCCGCGCTCCAGAATCTGATAGGCATGACAAATGTCGACTTATCCTCCAAAACAAAACAAAGAAATAGAATTAATCACATGTTTCACTCAATAGATTATTCGACTAGGTGTATAATAAACATTTTTCGGTTGATGCCGGTAATCGTCGTATCCCCTCGATCCGGCAACAAGGAAGGCCTACTTGGTGCCACTAACTTGTTAAAGCATTCCGGAGTTGACCACCCTAGACTTAAGTCAATTGAGTACGAACACGCTCACACATAGTTCCACAATACTATACGACATATTTAAAGCAAGCTTTGATTTTGTGGAAAAGTTGATAGGTAGATGCCCTAAATACAGGGGGAGAAGTTAGTTGTTGCATAATGCAAATTGCATTTCAAGGAGTACATAGATTGTTTTTCGATATGGTATCGGAGCAATATGCGAAAAACTTCTTTTTTGAGGAACCAAATCGTAATAAATAAAATTTAGAGACTAAATAAAAAAGAATCAGTTAGGCTAGTTCAAGATATGATTCGATGTTTTTTTTAATTTGGTATCAGAGTCGTCTTGAAGAAATTCGTTTCATCTAGAGGGACCAAATTACAAATAGATAAAATTTAGGGACTAAATATAAAAACAAAAACAAAAAAGCAAATAATACGATAGAGGGGGACCGAATTAGCTGTTTGTATTTCAACTTGAAGTATGTAATTCTTTTTTTTATCTAATTATTGTAATATATTTTCATCTCAATTGAAACATAAATTTATTTGAATTTAAAAGATATTAGAGGAGAGTGAGTTTTTTTTTTTGGCAATATCATGCCAACTTTTTTTAATCTCAACACATATATTCATGCATTACTACAAACTTCAAAGCTGAAGGTGTATATTGGCTGCTTTTTCATGCCGCTGTGCCTAAGACAATCTTACTCAACCCCGTCAAATTTGATCTCTAAACACTAATGTTTCTCCGATTTCTTAGACAGCATGTTTTGGAAAATGGATGAACTCGTTCGTTTCACCATAAATTCTTTGTGATCGTAACTCCACGTAAACGATTTTTTGATTCGAATTTTTGCCGAATTATTTTGATTTGTTTGATTTTTATTTACACGAGGCATCTGGGTTACTACGGATTTACAATGCTAAGAAGCAATTCCGAGCCGATTAAATGTATTTTGATTTTTTTTTCTTGCCCTAATTCATTTTGTTCCTAATCAAACAATTCCAGATATAGGGATTTCGCTCATAATTTTTCGGTTTTTTTTTTATTAGCTAAGCAGATTTATAGGACATTAGTGCATTTGTACCAAAATTCTTATGAAGTGTGCTGAATTTAGTCCGACAAGCCATGACGAGCCAAGAAGCAATTCTTTTTCCCTCGAAATTTTTGGTTTTTAGGGACTTCTGGTCGCCACGTTAATCGTCTGAAATAAGTTGAGAATATTTTGGCATGTCTTAAAAAATGAGAAGAATATCATGAACTTCAACGTGATGTAAAATCAGATATGATCGGATTCCGTAATTTGTCCTTTGTTACAAAATCATACGTGTCTTATGACGTTCCAAAAACAAACTTATCTTTTTACCACCTCTCCAAAAATATGCGCTACTTACATAAAGTTGGCGCCTGCCTAAAATGATGGTTATCATCCATTATTCATGGGAATTTTGACCGATCCTTTCTTTATCTTTATTTGAAAGTAATAAAGTTTCCAAAAGAAAGAAAAGTTACGGGAATCCTAATCGAATCCCCCCCCCCTCTAATCCACGACAAACCTCCTCAAAGCATACGTAATTTGTCAAGCATTTGAATAACACATAAAAAAAAAGGGGTAGAAAAAGGGAAAGAGAAGAGTTGTTAGGACAGCTACGATCGGGAGTACCTCGGCATTTTACTAGAAAAAAGATGAATTGGACGGGGATTACATTACATTAGAAGCTGGTAGACCCTTTTTCTTTGGGTCCATCCGACAACGACCTTCCAACTGGAGGAAAAAAGACATCTAGCTGTACAATACAATGATTAAACGTAATAATAACTTTATAGTATTCTGAACAATTCTTCTCCAAACCAAACCAATTGGACCCACCCACCTCGTACGTTGCTTTTTTTTTCTCAATTTTTTTTTGGGGGGGGGGGGGGGGGCGGCTTTGCTTTTAAAATATTTTGGCAATTTTTAATGATGACAATAAGAGACGGTAGATCACGGGTAATGAAAAAAAGGAAATCCCAAAGGGTGGTGTAGAAACTTCAATACCAACAGAGTCCCGCATTTATTTCATGGGGTTGGATTTGCGGTATCTAATAAAGTTCTTGTATCCCACAATAAAACAGTCTCCAAATTTTGGAGGCATGATTATTGTCTGTTTGGCTTAGGCCTTCTCTTTTGACTAATTCCAACAACATTCGATAAACATATTTAATGTGATCGGTGAATGATCGTGATAACGAAAAAGTAATATAAAAAGATAAATTCCTTTTATAGATATGATACTATTCATTCCGCTCCCATATATATAAACGAGAGGAGGACAACCTCGTTTGCAATCTGTCCCTAAGAATCTCAGTACATTTCCTTCCACTCTCTACATCCCCGCCATTTGCCAGGTAACAAAGAGAAACAGACAGCGAGACTTGTTTTTGATGCTTTCCGCTTCTTTCCTCTTGCTATTTTCTCCTAATTCTTCTCTCCCTTCTTCAGCTCCTCTGCCCATAAATGGTCGACGTCGACAGGAGACTCGCCGGTCTCTCCCCGGCCAATGCTGCTGGCCTCCGCCGACTCTACGCGCGTGCTGCCTCTTCCCCAGGAAGCGCTCCCTCCCTACGCTCCCTTGCCGACAATGTGCTATCCCGCCTCCGAGGTTCCGGCACCCTTTTACTTCCTGGCATCACAGACGAGGAGTTTGCTGTCTCCGAGGCCGAGTTTGGGTTCATCTTCCCGCCGGACCTTCGTGCCGTTCTATCCTCTGGCCTCCCTGCTGGCCCTGCCTTCCCTGACTGGCGATGTAGTTCCAGTGCGCCAGCGAGACTTATCCTGCGTGCCTCCCTTGAGCTTCCGGCTGCCTCCGTCTCGCTCCAGGTTGCTCGGAATGGCCTATGGCCCAGGTCTTGGGGCTCCAAGCCGCAGGACCCAGCTGAGGCCCTCGCAATGGCCAGGGGACGGTTGAAACGTGCTCCACCACTCGTACCGATCGGCAATCGCTACTACATCCCGAGTCGGCCTTGCGTGGCCGGCAACCCAGTGTTTTATGTGGATGAGGAGAGGGTTGTCCAATGTGGGAAGGACTTGTCCGATTTATTCGATCACGTGTCAAGGTTTGGGAAATCCACATCATCCCGAATCCCGCATGAATCGTTGGAGCGCTCTGATCAATTGAGTTACACCAGGAAGAGCCTGGACAGCAGCAGAAGACAACCACGGTGGATTGAGTTCTGGAGCGACGTGGCTGCTGCCACGGTGGACGAGCAGAGGAGGAACTCATCTCCGGAGAGGTTCTTCGAAATAGTACTGACCCCGAAGACCCAGCATTGGGTGGATGACTACGTTGGGGGCATCTCGTCAGTCCTAAAGGATGGGGGCTGGAGCGAGGAGGACGTGAGGGAGATGACGGAGGTCCTGGGAAGCGGTTTCTTCCCCGAAGGGGAATTCGACAGGCAGGGTGTCCTCAACACGCTGTTCCTGAAGGCGGACAGGACAGCAGAGACGATGAGGAACGCGGGATGGAGCGCGGACGATGTTTCAGACATGCTCGAGCCATGTCTGCGGCCAGAGCACGAGCAGAGGCCGGTCAGGAGGTTGCCCCCTAGGCTAGCGGAGAGGTTTGAGAAACTTGCCGACTGGGTTTCCCGGTAACACCTCGTATAAAGTGGCCGAAACCATAAGGAAATATTAGACATCTATCTCTACACGAGTGGTACAACATGTTTTGATTGTAATGAATGGATGAATGTAAATCGGGTGTATTACGATTATGAATATTTTTCTTTTATTAAAGTGAACTTAAGAAATCTCTTAAATACCTCCAATGGCAAATAGGCAGGACGACATGGATGGGATTTGGTCGGTTGGCGGGGGTCACGTACGCCCCCGACCAACAAGTCACGTGCTAAATCCCTCACAACCGACATAGTGTATTTTACCAACAGAATAGATGCTCAATTTCGGTGTACACTTTGGATCCGGTTTTTAATTTATATGGGCTGTTGAAGTTATTGTGAGGCCCATTAATCTAGACCATCGATAATACGAAATTGATTTCCTGCCGTTAGATCTTAGGGTTTGGGCTCTTCTGTTTCCTTGGAACCCAGACTATATAAAAAGCTTTTTCAGCCGCCGCCGCCGCCGGATCGAAGAAGCCCCTTCCAATTTCCCTGCAACCCAAATAGACTCCTGTCTTCGCCGGAGAAGCGAAGATGGTTCAGAGGCTCACTTACCGGAAGCGTCACAGCTACGCCACCAAGTCGAACCAGCACCGCGTGGTCAAGACCCCCGGTAATTGATCCCTCGGTCTTTGTCGAATGGATCGTATTCGGAATGTGTCTCGATTGCATAGTCATGGATCTGTGATGATGAGATTGTGAGGTTGGTTTGTTGTGGTTAGGTGGGAAGCTGGTTTACCAGACTACGAAGAAGAGGGCCAGCGGACCCAAATGCCCCGTCACCGGAAAGAGGATACAAGGGGTAATTTCGATTTCTGATCTGGAGTAATGCGTTAGATTTTTGTCAATTGATTGGGTATGAATCCGTCGGTGGTTTTCTTATGGTTTGAGGGATCGATTCTCCCGTTTGTTTTGATGGTTAGATATCAGAATTAGTGGAGGAAACAGTTGGTTGGTCAGTGATGTTAGCTTTCTTATTTGTGATATCAAAGACTCCGACAGTGTCTGATTTTGGCAAAAAGAGTTAATGGTCTGTCTGTTTGTTCTCTGTTCCAACGGTATGCGATTCCCTCCAAAATGTAGAGGAATGGAATGAAAGATAACTGCCAATTCTGTTGTTTGGTTAGATTAAGGACGCAGCAATGGGAAGGCAGCGCCATTCCATTTCCTTGTTCATTCCACATTTCAAAATGGACTAGTTGTTCTGGAGTATGGAAATGTATGGAAAGGCTTGGTTGTGAGCTTGACTGAATCATAGTCTCCCTTGAGTTGGTGACCATTTAATCAGCTGGACTTTTGGTTAATGATTTTAATATGATCCATCCCACTGAAATTACTATGCTTAGTTTATGTTATTCATTCCTTCTATTCCCTCCCTTCTTTTGTCAAATTCATTTTGTTTCTTTAATTACTAGTCACCTCAAACATGCTACAGTGCTATGCCATTTTAATGCACGGTCGAGTTACATATTTTTATATCCGTCCTCATCACCTGCCATTAGACTTTTCATGACCCAGAAATTGCTTCTTTGGTACATTTAGATTCCTCATCTGAGGCCGGCAGAATACAAGAGGTCCCGGTTGCCTAGGAACCGTAGAACCGTCAACCGTGCCTATGGAGGAGTCTTGTCTGGAGGAGCTGTTCGCGAAAGGTGCTTTTGCCTGGACGTACCCTTCAATTGCAATCGCTTGCAATTCTATTAATGTTCACCGCTTTTATGGGCTTATCTTCTTAGCAATTCAATTATATTATGCGTTGTAGGATCATCAGAGCATTCCTGGTTGAGGAGCAAAAGATTGTGAAGAAGGTGTTGAAGATTCAGAAGGCGAAAGAAAAACTGGCCTCAAAGAGTTAAGGCGGTCAAGGCTCCCCCGACTTCCATTTAGCTGGTGGTCGTGTAATTTTGGCTTTATATCCGAAGATGGTAAGGAGTTGATAGGAAGGTAATTTGAGGTATCGGGGTTGGTTATGTACCTTGGAGACTCTTCAGTTTGTCAACAAGTGTATTGGGGCTGTCCTTCGGGTTTCCAATCTAACTCCTGGACCTATCACAGTTGTGGTTAACTGCCTTCTTTCTTCATTGTCGGATTTTGTTGCTCTTTCTCTTTACTTGTTTTGCTCTTTCATCTCAACCGCAACACATGTTTGTACGTCAATTGAGAATGTGGATTACATTGCCCCACTATGTGGCGTCAATTGGCGCACGAAACCCTATGTGGTATAACAAAGTTGTATGGCTGAATTCATTCCAGTCTTGAGGGTGGAACAACTGTATGTAATGGATTTTCTGTATGATTCGAGTTTTTCACTACTGAGCCCATAGCCCCACTACAGTGGAAGAGAAGGTAGTATTAGTTATTTTACCAAGGATGGTTGGTCCAGAACAAAGCGGTTATGAATGGTCCAGAACAAAGTGGTTATCGGGGTATATCAAGATTTGAGTACATCCGGCTGTAAAAGACTGAGCAGTAGTCCCAATGGGTTCTGGAACTGGATTTCTCACGTCTAACATTGCGAAGAGGGGCGGCAGAATCGATCACAACCTCAACAACGACATGAAAATATTCAGTCAATTGAAAGACCAGAACAACACAAGGCCTGGAAAAGGAGTTCAGACACGGTATAGAGAAACAGATATCTGGTAGAATCCACCGAGATGTGATGAAACTCAGGTCGTTGTTATTAAATCAATCGACCGGAGGAGATTCAACTGTGTTTCACTGGTTTTTTTGGCATCATGTAGTCGCTCCACTGTAAACAATCCCAAGGAGCAACTAAACAATCGTGTCCATCAACTAGAAAACACCCATGATCGTTTAGCCAATATCATCGGACTCGGTTGGAAGCGGCTATTCTCTCGTGTGAGTAAGCCTCCGTCTTTATGAAACAGTAATTACTATGTCATGAAATTTTACGAAACAATAATTATTGTTTTCCATTTAGCTTACTCCTACGGAAGAATAGCCTCTTCGGACTCGGTTTATACCAACAACAAAGGAATTTGAGTGTAGTGCGCCGAAGAACCCAGATCAAAGCGGGAAATGTGAAAGATCGGGCAGGTGAAGGTGCCAAATACAAACATTGGCTGAAAATGTTTTAAAATAATTTGGACAAAGACATGAATATAATGAAGGGAAATATACGAACCAAGAACTGCGTACCTTGTTGCCCTCCACCTTATCTGGTGAGCAACACCATAATCAAAAAATGTATGGAAACCACAACCTCTGTGGCCAGACCTCTTTCTTTATTTCAGGGGGAGTGTCCTTCATAGGATCCGGTCCTCACGAGTACAAGTGAAAACGAACCGAGCCGAGCCGAGACCGAATCCTTCTAAGCTCGAGCTCGACTTGATAACACTAATACAAAGCTCAAATTCTAGTACGAGCATAATCGAGCTCAAAAGTTTGAACTGGAGCTCAGCTCAGTTCAATTAAAGGGAGCTCGAGTTTGGCTCACAAGACTCAAATATAGACTGAACCTAAATTCGGCTTGACATCTCGAGCTCGATTCAAAATCATACATAGTTGAAACTCGAATCGACAGTCTTAAATTTAGCTCGATTGACTCGAAATCATATTTATTAATAAATTATTAATATTTATTATATAATATTATACGACTAGTGCTATTGAGCTATAAGTATTAAGGCTTGAGTTCCACTCGAGCTCGATCAAAGTTGAGTTCAAACAGAACTTTGATCAAGCTGATTCCCAAGCGACTCGGTTCGTTTTCACCTCTACTCACGACCCGATCTTTTCTAGTCGCCTAACCACATCTTGGGCCATGGGCTTACCCCTTGTATGACTCCGGAACAAGCCCAGGTCAACCTCTCGAGTAAGGAAGCAAATACAAGTATGGGCCTGGACTTGCTCGGACAATCACTCCGCCATCTGCCATGAAACCGAGATAGACCGACTCAGGACCTCAGGTATCTATATATTTCGCGTAGCTATGTTCCAAAATAAGGTTGGATAGAAAAATATCCCGTGAAATATAATAGGAATTTTTAAAATTTGTAAAATAGCACCCCTAAATTTACGATAAACACCGAATTCTCAATTTTTCTTAGGCAAAAAAAAGCCGTCGAAAATACAAAGTTATCAGGCAAAATCAAGAATGTTATTTTGTAACAATGCTACAAATTTTGCGTCCACGGGCAACAGACGTCATGGTCAGTCTTACAACCAAAGTCACTTTCGCCAATGAGAAAAGAAACCGGGGATCCAATGAGAAAAATTCAAAACTTCTTGTATCAATGGAGTCTTGAGGAAATGTAACCTGAGAATAAGAGGAAGACGAGTAAATTCCTGTCAAAACAGCCATCATTATTGCCATCTCGACTAGTAAGGGGCTCGAACACACGAGCAGTTCAAGCTAACCTTGAGACAAAGACAACATGGGGAGGTTCAGATTAGGCACGACTTGGGCATAATATCCCCCGCATCGCGAAGGCATCCTTCTCTTGGTCAGAAAAACAGCATTAGCATCCCGTTAGACCAGCTGACTAGACGGGAATTGCTTCCGGCAATGGATCCGGAGACCCGCTGCTTCCGTTGAGGACGGTCACATTGTCGTCCGAGTCGACGTCGACGATGACAGAATCTCCCTCCTTGATCTCCCTCGCGAGCATCTTCTCGGCCATACTGTCCTCCAACAACCTCATGATGGCCCTCCTCAACGGCCTTGCGCCGTAGCTCGGGTTGTACCCTTCCTCGACAACCCGGTCCCTGAACCTCTCAGTGACCTGAAGCTCAATGTCCTTTGCCTTAAGCCGGTCAAACACCTCCTTTAACATGATATCAGCAATCTCCTTCACCTCGAGCTTGGTGAGCTGACGGAATACGATCATCTCATCTAGCCTGTTCAAGAATTCTGGCCGGAAGTATTGCTTCAGTTCCTCCATGACCAGACTCTTGATCCGGTTGTAGCTGCTGTCCTTCTCATCATAATCAAGATCAAACCCAATTCTGCGCCCACCCTTCTCGATGACACTGCTGCCAACATTCGATGTCATGATGAGAAGAGTATTCTTGAAGTCAACCGTTCTGCCCTTGCTGTCAGTGAGTCTACCATCCTCAAGGATCTGGAGCATCATGTTGAAGACGTCAGGATGAGCCTTCTCTATCTCATCAAACAGAACCACGGTGTAAGGACGTCGACGAACTGCCTCAGTCAGCTGACCACCTTCGGTGTAACCAACATAACCTGGAGGAGATCCGATGAGCTTGGAAACAGTGTGGCGCTCCATGAACTCACTCATGTCGAGCCGGATCATTGCTTCCTCAGAACCAAAGTAATATGCCGCCAATGCCTTTGCAAGCTCTGATTTCCCGACACCGGTTGGCCCAGAGAAGATGAAGCTTGCAATTGGTCTATTGGGGTTCTTGAGACCGACACGTGCTCGCCGAATAGCTCGGCTGATGGCCTTGACTGCTTCATCTTGCCCAATCACACGCTTATGTAACGTCTCTTCCATTTTGAGGAGACGGTCCGACTCGTCGGTTGAGACTTTCTCCACAGGAATGCCAGTCCAAGAAGAAACAATGTGCTGTATGTCCACTTCAGTCACAGTGGGACCCACTTCTCCGGCCTCGGTCTCCGCCTTGCTCATCTCCTTGCCCTTGTCAATTAAGGCTGAAATCTGAGCCTTAAGATCCATTTCTCTGTCACGCAGCTCGCCAGCCTGTCAAAAAGTTGACCAGAAACTCGGGATCAAGCAACTCTTCATAATAGGCAACTAATTTGGACCAAATAAATAATGCCAGCCAAAAGGATATCAGTGTCATCGGAATTAACTCAAAGTGAAGCTATCAAGGCAGATGAGCGACCTTCTCAAAGTCTTGACTACGAACGGCCTCGTTCTTTTCTTTTGTTATCTGCCTCAGCTCCTTCTCGAGCTCCCTGGCCTCCTCAGGTAGCTGGTAAGGAGGAAATGGTATTAGTCAGTCAAGAAAGAAAATTTTGACAATGTTGTGGCAAAAACATCATAGATGTAAAGGATCTCGATTCTCACCTGTGCATGACGAAGTCGGACGCGGGAACCAGCCTCATCAATTAAATCAATAGCTTTGTCGGGGAGAAAACGGTCGCTAAAGCACAGATAGGCAAGGTGAAAATATAAGATGAGAGCTTTATCCAAATATGCAAAGCGTAAACAGAAGTCAACGATGGAAATGAACGGACTAAAGATGAACTGCCATGCTTAATATTGCATTGCATATATGAATTGAGAGTGAGTAGATAAGAACCACATTGTGGGCAGGCTCCCGGACTGATGACATACCTAATGTACTGGTAAGAAAGCTGCGCAGCAGCTACCAGGGCTTCATCAGTGTAACGAAGCTTATGGTGGATCTCATATCTCTCCCGTAGTCCCTTCAAAATCTGAACTGTCTCATCCACAGTTGGTTCGGGCACTTTCACTGGCTGAAAACGTCTTTCCAGAGCAGGGTCCTTCTCAATGTGCTTTCGGTATTCATCTAGGGTCGTAGCGCCAATACACTGCTCAAGTAGAGGATCTTGCTATTACTACCAATGCAAAATACAGGAATTGAACCTTAATTCTTGGCATGGAAAAGCAATCAGGATGAGTGATGATTGGAACCTTGGAAAGGCCAAGAAACACCAAGAAAAGATTGAGTACATCACAAGAAAGCCGTTGATGAAAGACAAATTCGACGAACTTCACTTTGATGAAGGCACTAATCCTCAGAGAGACTATCAATGCAGGACTACCTGCAGTTCTCCTCTTGCAAGAGCTGGCTTCAGAATGTTTGCAGCATCAATAGCACCCTCAGCGGCACCAGCTCCAATCAAAGTGTGCACCTCATCAATGAAAAGTATGATCTCATCACTCTGCTTGATTTCCTCCATCAGCTTCTTCAATCTCTCTTCAAACTCACCCCTGTACTTTGTGCCAGCTACCAGTAGACCCATGTCTAAGGTAATAACCTGTTGTCATAGCACCCACAGAAGAGCACGCTCGCTTATATTGCCAATACCTCATTAAGAGAAGTGTAGAGATTAGATACCCCAAGGCATAAGTTTACCCAGCCAAGTAAAGGGAATTCAAAGAAATAACTGAGTGGGAACATATTATATGAGGAAGAGCGACACGAATTCTCAAGACGAGCAATAGAAACCACCACAAACTTTTGCAATCTTCATACAAAATAGCGGAACAAGAGAGCCTTTATCAGCACATAACATCGATCTAGGACAAAGTATGGCCAGCTCAAGACTAGCTGCAAATTCCTTTAGGAAAAAGTAAGTTTCCTTTTAATAACCTTGATGCACAGTTCTCAGAATGTTCCACTACCAAAAGACTAACCTAGGCTCTGGATAGGGAATTTCTGGGGGTTAAGGGGCTTTATTTTTGACAAACACGTTTCCCAAATCCCTTCTTGTCCACATTCAAAATTTTCCACCCAAATTCCTAGTCTCCTTCCATTTCCCCCATCCCATCTGTTACTCAATGAAGAACTCGAGTTGTGGACTCTTGACAGATTGTTTTCCAAATGTTATTTATAGATTTAATGGCCATACAGGGAAGGAATTATTTTGACAATCAACATGCAATATATGTATTCATGGCATCTAAATTTGTAACCATTTGATAAAATCTCAGGCCACATGCGCATCTTTCAGTAACTGAACATATCCCATTTTACCAACGGAAAAAAACTGAGAAAATATCTAGGCCCTATAATTAGCAAAATCATATTTACACGGATGATAACACCTACCAAGACAGGTCCAAGAACATTAAAATGTCATCAACCGTACATACATATCTGATGTCAATAAAGGTTTAATATACTAATATTATTTACCTTCTTTCCTTCAATTGTTTCAGGGACATCACCACTTGCAATACGATGAGCAAGACCCTCAGCAATTGCTGTCTTTCCAACACCCGGCTCTCCAATAAGGCACGGGTTGTTTTTAGTTCTGCGACCAAGAATTTGGACAACACGTTCTATTTGTTGCTGCCTTCCAACAACAGGATCTAATTTCCCCTGAACGAAATGACATGCAAGGGTCAGAACTGAATATGAAACAAGGAACTTTTCTTGGCTGTTGGTAGTCAGCACGTAGTAAAGACACAGTGGAGAGGAAAAATATATCCAACACGTCCTGTGATTACCTCCTCTGCCATCTTTGTCAGATTGGTACCATATTCTTCAAGGGTTGGCATCTTATTCCCAGTTCCCCCTCCACCAACAGTGGCTGCAACTTCAGTGTTCTCGCCCACCATTCTAATGACCTATCAAAAGAAAAATTATTTCAGAGACACAATCGAGTAGTCATTATAATACGCCACTTAAATTAGCGGTACAAAAATTCAGTGCCAGGTTAAATGCTTGCCTGTGCACGAATATTACTTGGGTCAGCACCCAAGTTCTCAAGAACACGTGCAGCAACACCTTCACCCTCGCGGAGAAGTCCAAGAAGCAAGTGCTCAGATCCAATATAATTATGGCCTGCCAGCCAGCAAGAGACCATTTGTCACAATCATCAAATATCTAAGATTTCTGAACAAATGTTTGAGGAAAGGAAATACCGAGTTCAAAACATCACCTAGTTGGCGAGCTTCTTCTAGAGAGAGTTCCAAGACACGTTTGGCTCTTGGAGTAAAAGGAATCTCAACAGCAACAAAACCAGTTCCCCTTCCAATAATTTTCTCTACCTCAACACGTGCATCCTTAAGATTAATTCCCATTGACTTGAGAACTTTGGCAGCAATACCAGTTCCTTCACCAATAAGACCTAGGAAAATCTGCTCAGTTCCAACAAAGTTGTGGCCCAGTCTTCTTGCCTCTTCCTGTGCGAGCATGATGACTTTAATTGCCTTTTCTGTGAACCGCTCGAACATAGCTTTAGCCACACAGCGGCTACCCTTCCCTCTTGAAGAGGAGATTGCTGTGGCTACTCTCGAGTGAAAGTCTTCAGCTGGTCTAGAAATATTGTCGAAACTGTTGAAACTTCGTAGACCTGAGAATGTTTGAAGCTTCAAAGAAGGAGTTCTCAACGCACACATCGTCTTAACATTGCCTTTTGCTTTCCCAGAATGAGTAGAGCCTCCCTGCTTTTGATGAGCAACTACAGGTACCTTGGTAGACTGAACTACAACCCCGGCCATTTGTTTCACCTGCATCATAAAACGAAATCAAAATTACAAAAATAATTGAAAATTAAAGCTACACCCACTATGAAACAAAGCAATCTGTCCTGGAGAAATTTCATTCAATAATGCTGCTCCAGGCAAGGTCTCCAAAATCCAACAGTTTCATCTACTCTGGAATAAGTGTCAAGCTTTTCATAAATTCTTCTTATTGAAAACCTTCTGTTACCCCTAATTCGGGACATCACATCCTAGTCTACCATCTTAACTCCCGACCACATCCCTCAACCTCTTTCTACAAAAAGAACGCCGATCAGACACTTTCCTCATGGGAAAAATGCCAGTCAGATACTTTTCTCGTTTGACGGTACCATAAAAACAATCAGTCAATCACTATAAACTATCCCCTCATTGAACTTACTAATCCCTCAACAACTTCTGATCCAGAGCGCACAACAAGCAAAACAAAAAAGGCCTTTGAGTTTTTTACTTTGACGTACATCACCCCCAACCTCAAGACCCATTCCCGACCACTTCAGCAGCAAAAGAAGAACCTAGAAACCCGTAGCCAATGCCCACAACGATTAATTATCAAAAGAAGCATGTCCCACGAGTTAAAATTAGCAGCGAAAAGCACTGAAACCCTAACCCTAACTTAACAAGACCATTTGAACAATCAAATAATCGCCACGCATAACCAATACCACGCCAAGAGACCAAAGAGCGACAAAAACCCAGAAATGAGTGACAAGCAAACCCCAACCATCCACAGAAAAGCTAAAAAGATTCGACCTTTACGAAATCAAGGACAACCCACGACCCGAAAAGCAACTCCCAGCAACCGCAGCAGCTAAAGTGACAGCCTTAACAGACCTAGCTCAATAACCACAACAACTAGGAATGGAAAATAAGCCGGGGGGAACTCACGGAAACGAGAGAATCGAGAAGGAGGGGGGTGCAATTTCCCAGACAGTCGGCGAAAACGAGATGGTGGGGATGGGAAGGGGAGGGTAACAGGAGACGGCTTGCGAATTAGAAGAAGCCCTCCCCCCTTGTCTTTGTTTTGGGTTTCTCTTTCCTTCCTCGTACCTACCTAATCGGCCTTGTAAGATAGAGAGAGGGAAAGAAGAACAAAACAAATGGGATTCGTTGGTATTACTCCCCCGCTTTCATGTCAGTTTATTTTTAGGTTTCTATCTTAAAATTTGATCGTTTTTGTTCTATTTTTTAATTTTTAAAATATCATCACACATGTATGGCTGAAGCATATGTGACGTCCACTTAGCACGTTACTCCGTCAATCCACCGTTAAACTGCTGATTAAGCATGACATGGCGCCCCCTTCAATCATGTTAAGCAGCCAACGATGACTTTGCACGTCCTTCAACGAGTACGTGTTTGTTGGCCGCTCAGCGTGATTGAAGGGGACGTCATGTCATGTCTAGTCAGCATTTTACGGATGGGCTAACGAAGTAACGTGCCAAGTGGGCGCTACATATGTTTTCGTCATTTTTTTCAGTTAATGGTGGTTAAAATTAATATAATGTCCAAACGTTAAGATGTGTGATGATATTTTAAAAAGTTTAAGATAAATCGAAAAAAAAGGATCAAAGTTTGGGTTAAAATTAATAATTTGGCCTATTTTTAAACCCATTCATTTTTTTGCCTTTTTCAGTGAATTGAAGTTGGGTCCAACACAAACACGTCGTCCCACGGAATTCTGAGTTTCGCGACGGTCGGTGTATATACAAATCATCTTATTCCTTAATCCCCGTGAAAATGATCGGGTGGAACGGATTCAATTTAAAATCGACATTTTTGGGTTTTAACTTTCAAGAGAAACACCAATGCTACATTTGGATTTCGGAGAAAGAAATGAAATGAAAAAAGATAAAATATATAATGATTAGGAAGGGAGTTTGTTTAAAAATATGATGTGTTTAGTCCTGAAATTGACAAGGTCATATGGCAGACAAGAGAAACCTACCATCTGACTGCCATATTCCTTCTATCCGACTATCACTTTGTCTGTGTTCATAATAGTCCTAATTCTATAAAAGCTTTTAACATTTGTGAACTCCATCATCGTTGATAATACAAGCCTTATTTTTTTATCATTCCATATGACGACTACAAAACAATTCGCGTTCACATGATTTGATACGTATTACGTAGAGTACGTCGACGCATAAGCTTTGTAAATTTATACGAGATATTTCGTAAAGCACGAATACGTTTAGCCTAGGAAGAACCACTTTCGTGCATTAAGAAATAGTGCGCTGGTGTTCAATTCCCCACTCCCCTGTGTTTGAGATTGAGATTCAGGGTTGGGGTTTCAAGCGAGCAACTTTCACGGTCCAATCTCGAACGCCTTCTTCAATGAAGCCCAATATTTTGTTTATTTTAGGTGTATATTGAAAACCGGGCCAAAGCCCACATAATTTAATTATGGAGTATATTTCTACTTTTTCTAGAGAAACAAGAACATGGTTTTTTTTTTTATTGGACACGTATCTTTGTACATCTATTGAGCTAATAATTATCATAGAATAATGAATTGAATATAGAAGAATAGCAGCAGGACGTGGTGAAGATATAGAGTGCATCCCACCTTACACATGAAACAATGCACAAGCACCAAAAACTAGCCGGTTATACTTTTCTCTCAAATAAAAAAAAGAATATCCACCGGAAATTGAAATTTAACGAAATGATATTAAAAACATGATGTGCGTTCAATTTTTAAATGGAAACAAAACAGGAAACCAATCCCAATTCCCGTGACCCAAAAACAGTGCGTAATTTTGGTTTCCTGAAATTCGTCCCATCAACAGGTAGTTCGACTGTCACGTAGAACATGAGAACTTATCCCATTTTTTGGGGCAAAATGATCAGATGCATTGCACCTTACTATACAAGTTTGTTGATGATGTGTCCCTAAGATCCATCGACCCAATCGTCGCAATTTAAAAAACAATGTTTAGGACATTAAAGTCCCACAAAGGGTTTTTTTTTTAATGATTTGAAAGGTGTTGGGACCTTAGTGGGATACTACATTATGTATATTACATTCCCACCACCCAACCACATGGGGTTCCTATGTCTTGTTATTATAACTCGAATTCATTCATGTCTGACCAAGTAAAAGATAAAAGTTAAAAAAAAATAAAACAAAAACCCTTCTTTTTAACCATAGTGTTAGAACCATAGTGTAAGAAGAATACTTCTACGTGAAAATATATTTTCATATTTCCATTCACCCAATTTCCCATAAGATGGATATGCTCGTTGTTTTCATGTGATTAATCAATCATGGAATACGATCCGACCCAATTATTTAAAAATACACATCACCTCGTGAATTGCTACCACCTAACTCACGCCCCCCATGCAGTCTAATCATGTTTAAAGAAATGTGTGTGGGGTGGATATGATGAGATGGGATGGGATGGTGCCCCCCCCTATATTTGGCATTTTATCCCATAGACAGAAACACTAATATCCCTCGTTTGTGCCTTAGGGAGCAACCAACCTCGGCGACAACTTACAAGGACACACACCCACATCCAGCTTAAAACATAGAATTATTGAGGGGAATAATGGGTCACGACAATCATCACGCCACTGTCTTATAAACAAATCCCAGAGGATAATTCTAACAATAGGATGAATGGGGCCACGACTCATGGGGGGAAAATGTGAAAAAGGAAAAGAAGAAGTCATTAGGATAATGTTTGTGATTTTGGCCAATTGGGAATATTTTTAATATGTTTTACCAGCAAAAGGCACGCACGTCATCAAACAATGGATGGGGATGTTATATAAATTAAATTCTTAATCACCCGCATTTTTTGTCAACCATGTCAAAGAAGGGGTTAAATTAATCTAAAGCAAAAATATGGGTGTGTTACTACTCTCTTTCCCTATCACTTTTTATGGAGTCTAAGCTTAGAAAATTCTCTTATCACGATAATTGGTCGGTTAAATGAAGATCCATTGAGTTCTCGATAGCATAGAGAACATGAGTTAGTTCGAATGTACAAGAAGATCTCAAAGCAAATTGAGTTCAGTGTAATGCCTTAAATTAATGGGCCGAAGAGCCCGATTTTCATCCAAAGCCTAACTCCCTTTTAAAAGCCAAAGCCCAAACCCAACTTAAGCCCAACAATATTTTTATCATTATTATTATTATTTTTCTCTCCCCCCAACGGTTGAATGCAGACTGAAGACGTCGGGTGAGGGGATTGTACAATCCTTCATGGGAGCCTAACAAATTTGCCATTTGGCACTCCATCATTGGCTGAAAGAAGAGATTCCTTCCCCACAGACCGAGGCAAGAAACGGTTTCGGGGGGGGGTCGATAAAAAATAATAACGAAAATTAAAAAAAGAAAAAGGAGGGAGGGAAGGATCGGGGGGAGGAGGAGGTTCTTCTTGGTCTGCTCGGTCTTCTTCACAAGGGGGTTCTTCTTCTTCTTCGGGGTCTTCGTCGTCAGAACGGGCGGCCTCATCACCACCTCGAGTCTTCGGCCTGCATCTTCACCAAGGTAAGAAGAAGGCATCACCGCGGAAACCCCCCTCCCCTTTAAGGACCAGCTCAAACCTGGCGGCATACTAGGAGGCGACGACGTCGAAGTCACCTTGGATCGATTTCCCGGACGTACCAAGCGGCGGCGACGGCCACGAGAAGACGATGACGGTCCTGACGAGATCCCGGCCTGCTCCTCCTTCTCTTTCCAGTGGTTGCCTCCGGGATAATCCGTGTCCATCAGCTCCTGAAGAACTGGGATTGTCAGAAGTCACCTCCCGAGGCCTCTAAGCTTCAGGGGAGGCCACCTTTATTATTAACGTTCTTTTTACTTGCGCAGGTTTTAGCTGGTTCCCAATCTCGATAGCAACGTGGATGTCTGCTTTCTTCTCCCTCGCTGCACGTCCTACCTCCCGCCAAGAGGCCTCGTTCCATCACCAGTCGTGCTGCCCTGTTCACCCATGACACTCCGGCCACGACAACAGCGTTTCAGCTGCTGGAATCTCACTTATTTGCCATTCTCTCGTGACAACTAACCAGCATCCTCTTTGGCGGCTTCCTGTCGTCCCAGCCGATATCTCAACCAACACAACCAGCATACCTCGATCAGATTCACCCTCAAACCTCCCATCTCTTTCTCTGAACCAGACAACCTTGGAGGAATCAGACCACTTCCGCCGGTTACCCCAGATTTGCATTATCAGGAGGCCATGAAGCAAAGGCGAACCCAAAGCCAGCCCTTCGCCCGGTGAACCTCCTTCCCTGACGCTCCACGGCGACAACAAGTTCCAAGCCGCCGTCTTCTTCAGCTCCCTGGCTGCCATCAAACCCAGCAGCAACGGCAATCCATCCCCGACATCCACCCAGCAGCCCCAAGGTGGCTCCCCGAACAACGATGACGGCAACCCGTCCTCGTCATCGTCTTGAAAACCGATTGCAGCAACCAAAGGCAAACGACCCTTAACGGTGAGCAACCTCACTTATTCTCTTGTATGTTTGCCCTTCCATAAGATGGCATTTAACCTTCCTTTTCTGCATGCTCTGCCTTCGTTGTATATGTTGCGAGAAAACGATATTAAGGAAGCAAAGTGGTGGAGGAGGTCGAAGCTTGTATCTTCCTGGATTGGTCAGCTCCGGCTTCGCATATCACTCCATGAGATGCCAAACAAGCTCCCATTGCGGACGTCCAGCAAAGAACTCCTCCCGACGCGCACACGAGTCTCCCATCGTGAGCGTGCGTGCTCGGGAGGCGTGGGGGTGGGCTGTTTCCCATCGCGAGCGCCCCCCCCCATAAACCTCTCCGAAATCCATCTCAAGAAAGCTGCATCCTCGGTGAGTCTCCTTTACCATCTGTTTTCTCCGCCTTTCACCGCTCCTTAGACAAATCTAACCTCATTTATTGGTCTGGTTTGCATGAATATACGCTGCTGCATCCTCGAGACATCGTAACCGGAGTTAGCAAGCTCAAAACTATGCGAAATCAGGTCCACTCCCTTCCTACTCCCTCTGTGACTTCGTCAATAGCTTCTGGGACTTGTTTGTGCTGTAAACTGCTCGAACTATCTGCGATTGTTGGGATATACGCATGCTGAAATGGGAATGTTGTTCGCTGCCGCATGTTCCTGACGTTTTCCAGCATAACTCCTTGTCCTGTGCATGGATTGACCCGTTTTTTGACTCCTTGGCTTCCTTTCTCGATGGAGAACAAATTCTCTGTTGAAATTTTTTTCAAACAAACTCGTTTTACCAATGTTTTTCCTCTTCGTATGCTGGAGAACGTAGCTGCCCTGTTCTGCGCATCCGCAGGGCGTGCAGCCGCACTCCATCAGGCTTAGTTTCGACTGTACAGCTTGGATTTGCTTAAATCTACTTGGATTCGTTCCCTTTTTGGCTATTCTACAACCTTCGTGTTTTAAGCTTCTCCATTTGATACTTGCTTGATCGAGTTTTGTTTGTTCGAAAAAAGCAGCTCGTTTCTGTGTATGAGTGGAATAGCTGCCTCTGTTTTTTCGGACATAACTTGAACATCAGAGCTCCGTTTCGCCTGAAATTGGTTGGAACGGATTTCCCTTTAAGTTTTCTAAAACTTTTGTGTTATACGCATTTCTATTAAACATACACATCCTGGTCAAATCGCTGTTGGAGTGCGGATAGAACAGATGTTCCGTCGCATTTCAGGGAAGATTCATACTGTTATACGAAAAACTTTGTATCTCTTTCATCACGTGCCCAAATCTTACAAAATTAGCGCCTTTGAAACCATATTTGAGCCCTCTACAAATCTTATTCTTTGAGTTTTTGCTTTCGGGATCATCTGGTTAGTCTAA
This sequence comes from Melastoma candidum, assembly GCA_023653495.1. Classification (NCBI taxonomy): domain Eukaryota; kingdom Viridiplantae; phylum Streptophyta; class Magnoliopsida; order Myrtales; family Melastomataceae; genus Melastoma; species Melastoma candidum. The sequence continues at coordinate 11,272,115 of CM042888.1, read as the reverse complement.
ACATTCAGAAAAGACAAAGACTTCTAACGTCTCTTGCCCCTTTTGCGGCAGCATGAGTATCTTGCGCACCAGATAGTGTAATTTACTCATTTGAGTTCTGAATGGATTAAAATTGAACCGAGAGCTAGACCTTTTAATTTACTACAATTTCTGTGTTTTACACTTTTTATTTTGAACAAGTTTAGCCCACAGTCAATCATGGTCAAACTTGATCTGCGATGCTGGCCGTTTGAAACTTATTCTATTCGAATGTCTAGATTCTCCGCTACGCTGGCAGCAGACTACACATCCATTTTTCTTAAAATTTTGCATGCTAAATCATGATTGAGTTATCTATCATGTGACAAAATTTCATAATTTTTTGACGAACGAGTAAAGAGTTATGAAATTTTCTTTTCTCATCATTCTGCTGGTCAAGGATTGCTTACGCAAGAGACCGAATCACATTCTTTGCCTTGTAGAATGAGATGCCACCGTTGGATTCGTTTGATATTTTATATTCTGATTCCTCATCAAGATACAGATCTGTAGGCTTTTATTTCACTTAGATCGGACGATCCTGAGTGAAGTTATGCTCTTATTTCCAAACCTGTGTGTGCTGGATTCTCATCTATGCTACAGCTGACTTTACGTGTGCATAATTCACAATTCCACCGTTGGATTTTGCTGATATTTAACAAACATGCTTGTTATTAACCTGTTTACTTAATGTGCGGTTGGATCTTAAATATTTTGATTTAGCTGAAACTTGTGCTCGTCTCTTTGATTTCGAATTGTTGTTTTGGACTTTGGAAATGAAAGTCAACTAACCACTCTTATATTTTCTTCGCATGTACACTGAGCATGCAATTTCGGAAGATCAACTCCAGCCTTTCGAAGATCGACTCGAAGGCGCGTGTATCAAACCGCGCGGTTCTACCCCGGTCTAAAAACCGTGGGCTCGAAGACAAAGCGGCCTCAACCGTCATTTCAGGTACAAAGGGGAAGTGCGGGCTTCCCCGAATTTTACTTTCAATCCACTTGTAACGGGTTGCGGGCCCAAGTGCATAGGCCCGCAATCACCGCCCCTTCCCCGCCCTTTTGATCTAGATACTTGCTTGTGATTGCGCGAGTGATTTAGGCTTTAGGATTTTGTCGCATGTTGATTTTTAACCAAACAAACCTAAATTCGGGTCCAACGCCCGTTAAAACGTCGATAAGAGTCCGGCCCACTCCCGGATCGGGCCCAACACCCGTCAAACAAAAGTAACTTTTTTGGACAAATCGCCACCCTTTTCGCATGTGGTAGGATATTAAGGTTAGTAAATAGGAATCCCCGAACCCGAACTCTGATTTTCCGACTTAAATCATGTTTTTTAATCTAAGTCGGTGGCGACTCCGAACTGTTTTCCAAAGCTAAAACAAACCCCCACTACCACCTTTTTTTCGGAGCCATTTAGGGTGAGGTGACGGCTACTCGAGCCGCTCCTCGGGCCCTCCCCGAAATTCGCGAGCGAGGCCTTAACGCAGCCTTTCGCTCGCCGCCTCCGGAGAACTGGAGACGGTTGGCGAAACGCCCCGCAGACCCGTTTGCGAATCAGGGGAAGGCCCAACCCGGGGCCCCTTTCCGCAGCGTCCGGCGTTCGAGCCGTAACGCCGACCGGACTGGGCCTCGGGGGAGCGGGCCCGGATCCTCGGGCTTGCCGGAACCGCCGCCGCGCGCCGCTAGGCCGGAAGGGCGCGCGCACATCCCGGATGGCGACTCCGCTGGGGACCTCCGCATGTGGATTCCTACCGAAAACTTTTTACCACATGCGGAGGGGAGCTACTTGTTTGCGCATGTAATTGATTGGCTCGATGCCCTTTGTTTGATCTCCCGTTTGTGTTCGTTTATCCGCTTTCCTAGGCATATCTAGGTAAATCCCTATACCCGGGATTAGGATCTTTAGGGGGTCACCGAAAGGCACGGCCTCGCTGCTTCCTGCGGCTTGTAGGCTATGGACCGGGACCCGCCTCCCTTAGTCCGAGGGAGGTCTTAGAAACCTCCATCCGAGTTTAGAAATTGCTTGCCCACTACAGGTACCAGACGCCGCACATGCATTTGTCTGTTACTAAGTGCCTGTTACTCGTGCAGCGACAGGGCAGGTATGTTTTGTATGCAATAAACTGTGATACTAAATCTGTTCATTTTGCAGTGGTTTGGGTTGGTCACAAGGGGGGTTTCCAAATTCCTTTTCTCCCTTCCTTAACTCCTTTTACCGTTTTAATGCATCCATATACGTTCATGATCGTATGAATGCATTCCAATTCACGATTATTCTTGTTATGTCATACATTCCATTTTTACTCGAACATGATTACATGAATCGTGTGTCGAATCATGCCATACTAGGGTTAGGGATTTGAATGTTATCATCCTCGAATGACACCCTATTGTGCAGGAAGACCTCATGGAGCCCATCTCGCTGCGACAGAAAAATATGCCTAACGCCGATAATCTCCACCAGTGGCTGCCGTTGCTGAGGCCATCCGAACTTGAGTTCGTGCAGTCCAAGCTCAAGGGGCTCTTCCACCTCATGCGTCTGGAGTTGGACTGGGCTCTCCTGCAGAACCTAGTGGCGCGCTGGGATCCAGACTCCTTTGTCTTCCGCTTTGGAGACTTGAAGTTGGCGCCGCTCTACGAGGAGTACATCAACCTCGCCGAGATGCCCCACCGCACAGGGATACTGCCCCTACCTCGGATCGACAAACCGAAGGAGTACATAGCGAGGCTTCTTCAGATATCATCGGCGAGTGTACCCGGGCTCTTTAACTCCCAAGGGGATCTCAGCATCAAAGACATCGTCGATCTGCAGCTCGTGCCATACAACCCGCGCATGGGAGATGGCCAAGGATCAGCGCGAGCATTCATCCTCCTTTTCGTTGGGACGATCCTGTACCCACAGAACGAGAAGACGATCAACCGACGAGCTGTCTACATCACCAAGGCAATACTCGAAGATGCTCCTTTCCTGCCTAACCTGATCGGAGAGACCAACTCCAGCCTCACCAACATCGTGCGTGAAGCAAAGCGAGGAATCCGCAACCACAGGATGACCTTCTGCCCATCCCTGCTGCAAGTATGGTTCTACACCCATCTCGGGATCACGGGAGAAGCCTTCACTAGGGAGCACACACCGGGGTTGCTTGCCCGCATCGTGGAGCGTGCTCGCCTGCCTGTACGCACTTTCGTTGGAGTCGACGCTCTGTTCCGGTCTCTGGAGCCTGCTGACTTCTATCAGAGAGCTCCCTGCTTCGACACGGATGACGCCATCACCTCCTCGATGGACGGGCACTTCATTCCGATCATGGGGTTCGGAGGCACCTCCTACTACGCGCCATTCCATGTTCGACATCAGCTGGGGTTGACTCCGAGGACTAGGGCACCCCCGCAGCAGCTCTTCCGACCACTTAGCCTCGACGACGACAAGGTGGTCAAGACATCACTCCAGAGGGTGATCGCGCACATCTCCCGCACATGGATGACCCTCACAGAAGAACTCTGCGAGCTTCCACCGGAACCCGAGGAGGAGGATCGCGCAGCTCAGTCCCAGCGTTTCTGGAGGAAGCGTCATGCTCTATGGGATCGCACCTGATCGGCGATGCCTTCATGCTGCAATCGGGCCTGCGAGCCCATTCTATCTTTCTTTTCAGTCGATTGTATTTTGACTTTTTATGACAATATCGAACTATCTCGCTTCTATCTAATTCACTTCTTTGCTTTCGGGGTTAAATTCGAGTGATAACAATCTAATCCCTGCATTAGACATATCATGCATCACTACATGGCATGCATCTAAAGTATCATTGTTTGACGCTAATCGAATTTTCCTTCTTCATACAAGGTACCGAACAATTGCTCCTTACAGAAGACGCCAAAAATTCCGTTCTCTTCGAGCGGTGATGGCTGAAGCCTCTGCGGGAGATGAACCTGCACCTACTGCTAGAGTCACCATCGCCATTCCTCCACCCATCGCCGCCGAATTTCTAACACCAGCAGAACCTGCCATGCCTTTCCCAGCATCCGCGTTCCCTCCGTTGCCTCAGACCACACTGGCTGTTGGGCAATCCTTGGACGGAGGAATGCCGCCGATGTACATACCGCCACTCGCCGCCTCGATAGCGCCAGCAGTGCAATCCCCTGCTGCTCCATCGACCGCAGCTCCCTTCAATCCTAACATAAACATGCCGGCCCAAGGTGCAAGCAGTTCTTCACTGGGAGATAAGGTGGAGTCTCTTACGGCTGAACTCTCCTCCCTAAAGATAATGATGGCTGAGCTCCTGCAGCGACAATTGGCAGCCACACCTGCCCCTGCCGTCTCCCAAAACCCTCACCTTCCTCCTGTCATGCCAGGACCTCAAACACCACCATACCCACACTATCCTAGCCTAAACACTCCACCGAACACTTTACCTTCTTATAACCCATCAAACACCCTGCCTCCTTACAACCCGGTCATACCCGGATCCGCTACCTCCACAAGCGTAGCATCCTTATATAACCCATACATGCGTGGGCCACCTCTCTCCCTTCCTATGCCACAACCATATCTACCTCCATACTACCCTCAACCAATATCCCAAGGGCCAACTCCCTACCTCCCAATGTCGTTCGGGCAAACTCCCCACACCCAAATGCAAACACCTGGGCCAACTCCTTACCCTCAAACAACCTCTACACCTCCCACCTTCAGAATTCCTCAGCCAGCTGCCACCCCTTCAGCTCCACATGTGGAACCTACCTTACCAAGCCCGCGAACCCGCAACGCGGCAATCGTCGATGAATTATTGGGTGAACAACAACAAGCTAGCGCCTTCGAGACAAGGCTCGAGGCTAGGATTGCCTCAATGCAGCAGGAGGAGGCTCGCCGCATGGCGAAACTGGAAGAGCGCCTAAACGCTATCCAGGGGTATCGGGCACATAACTGGGAGTACGCCAACTACCAAATCCCTCAAATACAAGTCCCATCAAAGTTCAAAATGCCCGAGTTCGAGAAGTTCCGCGGGAATGGCTGCCCGGAACTACATTTGAAACACTTCTGCCACAAGATGGCTGTGTATCCGGCGGACGACAAATTCCGTATCGCCATGTTTCAAGAAAGCTTGGCAGAGTCGGCATTGCATTGGTACTACACCAAGGATGTTAGCCAATACGCGACGTTCAAAGACCTAGCCCTCGATTTCCTCAATTATTACAGCTTTAATGTGGAGATGGCGCCTACAATCTCGGATCTACGGAAATTGAGGAGATACCGCGCCGAAGACGTTAAGCAGTTTGCGTACCGGTTCAGGCACATTGCGTCTCAAATCAAACCGGCGCTTACGGAGAGGGAGCTCATTGATGAATTCCTCCAGCTGCTGCCACGTGAGTACATGCCCTACATGATCGGGCAGACATTCTCCACCTTCGCTCAAGTAGTCATCAATGCAGACAAGCTTGACGGGGTAAATCGAGAAGGGCTAATCCCTTCCCCTTCAGCCAAACCAGCAGTGAAACCCAGGCCCAAAGAGCTGATTGCGACTGCTGAGCAGAACAGGCAGTCGATGAGGGCAACACCACCCCCGACTTCGTACGCGCCAAGGACTTATGTAGCAGCCGCACTCAGGCCTCCAGCCCCGGCAGCGACTCGTTTCAGACCCCCGGTCAACATGGTGGGACAACAGCAGCCAAGGCCTGCACAGCCAGAGCGCCCCCGGCGTAGACTCGAAGACTTGACTCCAACACCAGATCCATTGGATGTCATGTTCGTCCGTTTGAGAGATATGGGCTTTATCAAACCCGTGGAACCCAAGGCCACCAACCCTTCATCTTTCGGATACAACCCCAAGGCGGTTTGTCAGTACCATTCGGGAGCAACGGGGCACGACACCAAGGACTGTATTGCTCTGAAGTTCAAGATTCAGAACCTGCTAGATGAAGGGGCTATTACATTCTCTGCGCCTGCAGCTGCCCCAAATGTTAAGAGCAATCCTCTTCCCGAGCATGTAAATTACATCGGGGCAAATTCCTTCTCCGTTTTGGCCGAACAGGAAGAAGAGGTAAACATGTATGAATACGACTATGCACAACCAAGGAGTGTCAACGTCGTAAACGCCGGTCATGGTCGAGGCCGAGGTCGCAGCCGAGGTCGAGGAAGAGGTCGAGGACCCCAGCCTAACAGGAAAGCTCAGCCCACAGTCATGCCTGATGGATTTACATTGATTCCCCCTCGGCAGCCAAGGACGCCGTACGTCTACGTTTCGTTGGGATCTACACAACCTGAAGCGTGTCAGACAGAATCATCGCCTGCAACGGAACCAAGGATTCCGGTCGTGATGGGACCCACCTGCACGCCACTCAGCCCAGAAGTTGAGTTGATCACCCGCTCCGGAAGAGTGGTGCCAGCTCCTGAAGCCTCATCCCCGGTTGAATCTTCGAAGCCCAAAGCGCCATCGAACGAACAAATCCGCAAAGTAATTTATACAGTGAAGGGAAGTGACTATGACATAGTTGAGCAGCTCAGAAAACAGCCAGCTCAAATCTCTTTGTTCGACCTTATCCACTCCTCCGACAAGCACAGGGAGATGTTGGAGAAATTTCTAGCCGAGGTGCATGTGCCCGAGCAGGTTGAAGTCGCCGCACTGGATGCATACATGAGTAGCATGTTGGCAAGCAACGTGATTACCTTTTCAGAGGATGATCTACCGGAGCAGGGGCAGGATCATAACAGTGCGCTTTTCATCACGCTCAAGTGCCGTGAAACCACCATCTCCAAAGTTCTTATTGATGGCGGTTCAGGAGTTAATATCATTCCGGTAGCTGTAGCTCAAAAACTCGGCATCAATATTGGAAAACTCCCACAGTCCAACTTAACCATTCGCGCTTTCGATGGCGCAAAACGTCAGGCTCATGGAGAAGTTACGCTGGAGATTAGAGTTGGACCGACGCTTTTCTCTACTCAGTTCCAAGTCTTCGAGACTGCAGGGTCCTTCAACATGCTGCTGGGGCGTCCTTGGATTCATCAAGCCGGAGCAGTTCCCTCGACGCTGCACCAGATGGTCAGATTCTCTTCAGATGGCAAGCTCATCACAGTCCGGGGAGAACATTCGATGGAGCTTTGCCACGAGATTGACATGCCATACGTGGGAGAGCCAACCGAAGAACCGTCGACAACACAGACCTTGGAGGTGGTCAACATGGTGAGGCGCGATTACAAATCAGATACCTTGATGACGTGGGGCAACATCAGTGCTGCAAAAGAGTTCCTCAGACATGGATATCAACCAGGCCAAGGACTCGGAATTAGAGGACAAGGGATGATTTATCCGATCACTATTCCAGCTCCTGCAGGAACTAGTGGGCTTGGATTCACGGGCAAAATGCGACGCAATCAAGGCAATCACACCAGCAACAAATCAGGCATCCGTTTCGTACGTTCATCCGCGGCGACAATGGAAGGCGAAATCCTATCAGAGAAGCTGGAGAATGTGAAGATCCGGAGTGACGGAGAAATTGATGGTGAGCGGACGACTGTCGAACATATCAATGTTGTCCAAGTGAATTTAGGGCTTGGTCATGGGCGCCGACCTCGCATGAGAGCCCATTTCGTACCTCCCAGTATTGCCATCCGACAAGCCGGGGCACCGTACTTTCGAGCTCCAGTGGTACCAAGGCTGCCCAGGACTCCCCCAAGAACTGAAGTACCGCCTCCGAATGGGCGTGTGGATTCCCCTACTGCGAACGAAGAAGCGGAGGGGAAACAAGATGAGCAGACAGGGACGCAAGAGTCCAAAGAAGAAGTCTGTATGATGGAAGCGTCGATCCCGGCTGAGCCAGACATGCCTCTCGACGGGTGAAACTTTCCATCTTTATTTTTCTGCACTTAGAATCAAGAGTAGGTTTCCTTGCTACATTCTGGTCGCGGACTAGCAAGGTTGTCTATATGTAACGCGACCCCTAGGCAATACCTAGGGCGTTTGTGGGATCGGGCCGCTGATGATCAGGGCGAATCCGAGGAAACGACGAGGGACCCGCTGAGTCCTGATCCCACAACATTTTCTTTTGGTCAAAAGCGCATGCCTCATTATGAATTGTTGCATGAAACAATATTTCAAATAACTCATTTGAATACATCACTCTAATTCCTTCTCCTTTTCAGGAACGGCGCTTCGGGTATACCCGGGAAAACCTCTGAACAAGACAGAGAAACAATAAATGACCCGAAATCTATAGACGGGTATTACGGTTTGGAGCAGGGTCTTCAACGACATGAGGAACCAAAGGACCTTACATTACAAAAACCAGTTTCAATTAACATCGGAACTGAAGATGACCCCAAGGAGTTGTTCATCGGTGTAGATTTATCAGATGATGAAGCCAAGGATATTGTTAACCTTCTTAAAGAATTCTCTGATGTGTTTGCTTGGTCATATGCAGATATGCCGGGACTAGATCCAGAGATTGTGGAGCACAAGATTCCTACCGACCCGTCTATTCACCCTATAAAGCAGAAGCAACGTCGATACAAGCCTGAATTAGCCCTTGCCATCAAGGAAGAAGTAGATAAACTACTGAAAGTCAACTTTATCGAGGTGGCTACCTACCCACAGTGGGTCGCTAACATAGTCCCTGTCATCAAGAAAAACGGGAAGGTCCGAGTCTGCGTTGATTACCGCGACCTCAACAAAGCAAGTCCCAAGGACGACTTCCCACTCCCACACATAGACTTACTGGTGGACAACACCGCCGGATTCAACAGATTCTCTTTCATGGATGGATTCTCTGGTTACAATCAGATTCGCATGGCCAAAGAAGACAAAGAGAAGACAACCTTCACGACACCCTGGGGCACATTCTGCTATCGGGTCATGCCCTTCGGGCTCAAGAACGCTGGGGCAACCTATCAGCGTGCTATGGTGGTCCTTTTTCACGATATGATGCATCGCGAGATTGAAGTCTACGTCGACGACATGATCGCCAAGTCCAAACAAGATGAGAGCCACATTGTCATTCTTCGAAAGTTATTCGAGCGGCTTCGTAAATACAAGCTACGTCTCAACCCCGCCAAATGCGTGTTTGGGGCAACTTCAGGCAAACTCCTCGGTTTCGTCGTCAGCAATAAAGGCATTGAGATTGATCCTGATAAAATCAAAGCAATTCGTGATCTCCCAGCTCCAAAGTCAGTCAAAGAGATCCGTGGCTTTATGGGGCGCGTTAACTACATCGGAAGGTTCATATCCAACCTAGCCGACACATGCAAACCTCTGTTCAAGAAACTGAGGAAAGACGTCAAGTTTGAGTGGGATGATGATTGCAAAATTGCATTTGAGCAAATCAAGACATACTTGACAGAACCACCAGTTCTCATCCCTCCAAAGCCGGGGCATCCTCTCACACTCTATCTCACAGTCAGAGAAGAATCATTTGGGGCCATGCTCGCCCAACAATTACCAGGTGCCAAGGAACACGCGATCTACTACCTCAGCAAGAAATTTACGGATTGTGAGTCGAGATACACAACTTCCGAGCGTACTTGTTGTGCTCTCATTTGGGTCCTTCACCGACTCCGACAGTATACTCTACACTATGAGATCCTGTTAGTATCCGAAAATGATCCACTCAAATATCTCTTCGACAAGCCAACACTGATGGGAAGAGTCTCTAAGTGGCAATTACAGCTTGCCGAGTTTGACATTCGATTCCACTCTACGAAGTCAGTGAAAGGGAGAACGATCGCTGACCATATTGCTGAATATCCAGGAACGGATGATTCCTCTTTAGAAATCGGATTGCCGGACGAGAACATCCTGCTCATGGAACAGGAATCAAGATGGAAGATGTACTTCGACGGTGCAGTGAATTCCTCGGGATCAGGAATAGGAGCTGTTGTAATCTCCCCAGATGGACAATATTACCCGACAGCGGCCAAAGTCATATTTCCATGCACGAACAATATTGCCGAGTATGAAGCATGCATCCTCGGCCTACTTCGCGCAATCGACATGCGGGTTAAACTCCTGGACGTTCATGGAGATTCGGCACTCATCATCTCCCAGACGAATGGAGCTTGGCGCACTCGAGACCCAAAGCTCATTCCATATCAGGATTATCTACAAACGCTAATCCGACAATTCACTGACATTGAATTCAACTACCTCCCACGAACTGATAACCGATTTGCTGATGCTCTTGCAGTGCTCGCATCGATGATTCCGTTAGCTGGAGAAATGGACATCGAGCCTCTTCGCATCAATATCGCAGACGATCCAAGCTGCATGCACGTTGAACAAGATCAACCAGATGATTCTCTACCTTGGTTCACGGACATCAAGAACTATCTACAATCAGGAGGATTTCCCCAAAATAGCACCGGAAAAGAACGCAAGTTCATACGAAGGATAACAAGAAGCTACTTCCTCGACGGTGATATCTTATACAAGAAATCCTTCACGACGGCCCTCATGAGATGCGTCACCAAGCAAGAAGCTGAAGCTCTCATCGTCGAAATACATGAAGGGGTTTGCGGACCACACATGAACGGATACGCTCTCGCCCAGAAAATCATGCGACAGGGGTATTATTGGCTTACAATGGAAGCTGATTGCATCAAATATGTCAAAGCATGTCACAAGTGTCAGATTTACAGCGACAAGGTACATGTGCCTCCAACAAGACTTTACCCGCTATTTGAACCATGGCCGTTCTCAATGTGGGGCATGGATGTAATCGGGCCCATTAATCCCAAGGCATCCAACGGGCACCGATTCTTGTTGGTCGCAATCGACTACTTCACCAATTGGATCGAAGCACAATCCTTCAAAGAAGTCACAGCAAACAACGTCGTGCGTTTCATGAGGGCGAACATCATCGCCAGATATGGAGTTCCAGAGCTATTGGTCACAGACAATGGTTCAAACTTCAACAGTAAACTAATGGAATACCTTTGCGTAGAATTCCGGATCAAACATCTCAACTCTTCACCGTACCGTCCACAAATGAATGGTGCTGTCGAGGCCGCAAACAAAAATATGAAGAAGATTCTTCAGAAAACAGCAATTACCTATCGCGATTGGCACGAGAAGCTCCCTTTCGCACTACTCGCCTACAGAACGACGATGCGCACTTCGACTGGGGCAACTCCCTTCGAGCTCGTCTACGGCACTCAAGCGGTCATTCCAGCAGAGGTCAAATTACCGACTCTCAGGATATCATCCCAAAGCAACATGACAGAAGAAGAGAAGGTCGACCATCAACTCGCTCACCTCGACTTCATTGATGAGAAACGACTTGCTGCAGCTCACCACATGCAATGCTATCAACAACGCATGTCTAGAGCATTCAACAAAAAGGTCAAGCCGATCAGATACAGACCAAGTGACCTCGTTCTTAAAAGAATCCTACCAAATGTCAAGGATCCACGAGGGAAGTTCGCTCCAAACTACGAAGGACCATTCGTCGTTAAGCACGCCTTCTCAGGAGGAGCAACCATCTTAACAAAGATGGACGGAGGAGACCTGCCACAAGCAATCAACGCAGATGCTCTCCGACGATATTACACCTAAGCAGCGTCAAAGCCAAGAACTCCAAAGCAATATATCCCCAGGGAGTCAATTAGAGCAAAGATGCTAGCAAATGAAAAAGGGGAATTATACAAACAACACTCTCGTTATCAAGAGTTAAACGAAATTACATGAGCTTATTTCGTTTACGTCCTTTGTCTCGTGGGCAGGTACAAGAGCTCCTCACACGAATGGCACAAAACTCCTATGACAAAGGCGAGGGCGGTAGGGCGGAAAAGCTTCAAGCCAAAGTCCTGCAGCAATTTCGTCAAACCTTCGATTCCATTAGACGAAGACGCAATGACGAAATCATATAAGAGGGAAGTACCAAAACTCTACTTCACCTTTCTTACAAATGAAGTTACACGAGCAAACTTCGTAAGTTCTAACAGGAACAAGTCGCATAAACTCCCTTGTTTCTCGTCATCTGTTTGATAGGTACATGAGCTTCCTTACACAACAGACGTCAAGCAAGAGTAACTATCTCGTCAATCCTTTGATTCCTACGGACAAAGATGCAATGACGAAACACATAGAAAAGGGAAGTATCAAAACTCTACTTCGCCTTTCGTATAAATGAAGTTGCATGAACAAACTTCATTCTTACTTTAAAAGAAAACAAGTTACATGAGCTCACTTGTTGTCTGTCCTTTGCTTAGTGTAGGTACATGAGCATCCTACATTTTGGACAAAGGCGCGGGCGGTTGGGTGGAAAATTTCGAACCAAAGCTTCGAAATTGCCTTTGTCGTCCCAAAGATGACCATACCAAAAGGGAGTATCATCTGCATTGCTCTCTAACAAAATTTCTCATATTTCCCCAGTTGGAGTCTTATCTCCGTTTCCCCAGCTGGAGTCCTGCCTTCATTCAAGCTGGAGTTGATTACATGCATCGCATTCCTCAACTATCATTGAGACGGAAATATCTATCCCATCTCCCCAGCAAAAATTTTACTTCATCATCTCCCCAAGCGAGAGTTGAAGTACATGAACTAACTTCGTCTCTGTCCGTTGTCAACTGTGTAGGTACATGGACATTCACACAGTACGGTACAAACTCCTAGGCAACGGCGTGGGTGGTCGGGTGAAAGCCATTTGATCCTAATCTCAAAGAACATGACTGGGGCATGAAAGTGCAAACACTCTACCCTCGAAAGTTCACAAGAGTACTACAGAGGTTTGAGTATCTAAACCCATTCATTTCTTAAACATTCGTGTGCTCATTTGCATATAATTTAAAATTACCTTCAATAAAAATGCTTCTGAGCGAGAATGGAGAAGGCAAACCTATTCCTAAACACTTTCCCAGGGTGATGAGCGCAAACATTGTAAGGATTCATACACGAGTCTTCAGGCGGATAACGAATCCTTTGACAAAAGATGCTCTAAACCGGGATGAGATCGAGCATTTCTTCTCTATCCCAAACACGAAACATCGCCCATTGCTAGCCCCTTTCGAGCCAAAGTTGAAGTTTTCGTACACACTACACCTAACAAGTCTAAGGACCGCCTCACATTGAGGTTAAAAGGGAGATCTTGTAGCTAGAACCCGGAAGCAACGGATCGTAGAGGCTACGCTTCCTTAAAATTCAAGCAAAGAGGCATCATCGACAGTTAAGCCCACCAGTTAAGTTGTTCCAAGGGGCCGAACTCTTCAAAGAACTTCTCAAAAGACACAGATACCAAAGAAAAAATATTAGAAAACAAAACGGGGCAAATCCCCGTAATTCAGAAGATGGAAGAATTAGCGCAAAGACCAAAGGTCCTCAAAAGAAAGCGCAAATTGAAAATAAAAAAAGAGCAAAATAAAGCATCAGGGCCGACATTGGTGGTCGCAAAAGCAAAGATGCTACTCTTCTCAAAACAAAACTTTCCCCAAAGTGGATTGTCGACGTTTTCCAGTATACCAGTTATTCATCCTCTAACAAAACACATCAGCTGGTGAGCTGTCTGAAAGATGGAGAATTTGCTGGAATGGTGAAACCTCTACGATCCAGTAGCTTTCGAGGAGGTCCTTAAACTTTTTCTTTCAAATGATGAATTTAAACCTTCAATATAAAGGCCTTAAGCCAAAGCCACATCATAACCCAAGCAAAGACTCCTTTGACCAGTACATGAGCATCTAAGTCAAAGGACTTCTAGAATCCAACTGAGATGGCTTTCAGAAATGAGAGTAGGATACGAGAGAGGTCAGAAGTCCTTCTTTAATCTCACTCTGAAGCAATTTTAACAAATCTCATAAAATAACGCAATAAATAAAACAAGACATACATGGATGTCGTAATCATGCATGCTTGATTACTCTTTACTTCATAAAGTCATTGTCATGGCTAATGATTTCCTTGGTGAGCTCTCAGGATACATGTTGGTCAAGGACAACCTCAAAACCTAATTTAAGGCATTTATTATATCCTTGTGAGAAAAATCTTCTCAAATTCTCTCACAAGGAGGGGCAAACTGTAATGCCTTAAATTAATGGGCCGAAGAGCCCGATTTTCATCCAAAGCCTAACTCCCTTTTAAAAGCCAAAGCCCAAACCCAACTTAAGCCCAACAATATTTTTATCATTATTATTATTATTTTTCTCTCCCCCCAACGGTTGAATGCAGACTGAAGACGTCGGGTGAGGGGATTGTACAATCCTTCATGGGAGCCTAACAAATTTGCCACTTGGCACTCCATCATTGGCTGAAAGAAGAGATTCCTTCCCCACAGACCGAGGCAAGAAACGGTTTCGGGGGGGGGGTCGATAAAAAATAATAACGAAAATTAAAAAAAGAAAAAGGAGGGAGGGAAGGATCGGGGGGAGGAGGAGGTTCTTCTTGGTCTGCTCGGTCTTCTTCACAAGGGGGTTCTTCTTCTTCTTCGGGGTCTTCGTCGTCAGAACGGGCGGCCTCATCACCACCTCGAGTCTTCGGCCTGCATCTTCACCAAGGTAAGAAGAAGGCATCACCGCGGAAACCCCCCTCCCCTTTAAGGACCAGCTCAAACCTGGCGGCATACTAGGAGGCGACGACGTCGAAGTCACCTTGGATCGATTTCCCGGACGTACCAAGCGGCGGCGACGGCCACGAGAAGACGATGACGGTCCTGACGAGATCCCGGCCTGCTCCTCCTTCTCTTTCCAGTGGTTGCCTCCGGGATAATCCGTGTCCATCAGCTCCTGAAGAACTGGGATTGTCAGAAGTCACCTCCCGAGGCCTCTAAGCTTCAGGGGAGGCCACCTTTATTATTAACGTTCTTTTTACTTGCGCAGGTTTTAGCTGGTTCCCAATCTCGATAGCAACGTGGATGTCTGCTTTCTTCTCCCTCGCTGCACGTCCTACCTCCCGCCAAGAGGCCTCGTTCCATCACCAGTCGTGCTGCCCTGTTCACCCATGACACTCCGGCCACGACAACAGCGTTTCAGCTGCTGGAATCTCACTTATTTGCCATTCTCTCGTGACAACTAACCAGCATCCTCTTTGGCGGCTTCCTGTCGTCCCAGCCGATATCTCAACCAACACAACCAGCATACCTCGATCAGATTCACCCTCAAACCTCCCATCTCTTTCTCTGAACCAGACAACCTTGGAGGAATCAGACCACTTCCGCCGGTTACCCCAGATTTGCATTATCAGGAGGCCATGAAGCAAAGGCGAACCCAAAGCCAGCCCTTCGCCCGGTGAACCTCCTTCCCTGACGCTCCACGGCGACAACAAGTTCCAAGCCGCCGTCTTCTTCAGCTCCCTGGCTGCCATCAAACCCAGCAGCAACGGCAATCCATCCCCGACATCCACCCAGCAGCCCCAAGGTGGCTCCCCGAACAACGATGACGGCAACCCGTCCTCGTCATCGTCTTGAAAACCGATTGCAGCAACCAAAGGCAAACGACCCTTAACGGTGAGCAACCTCACTTATTCTCTTGTATGTTTGCCCTTCCATAAGATGGCATTTAACCTTCCTTTTCTGCATGCTCTGCCTTCGTTGTATATGTTGCGAGAAAACGATATTAAGGAAGCAAAGTGGTGGAGGAGGTCGAAGCTTGTATCTTCCTGGATTGGTCAGCTCCGGCTTCGCATATCACTCCATGAGATGCCAAACAAGCTCCCATTGCGGACGTCCAGCAAAGAACTCCTCCCGACGCGCACACGAGTCTCCCATCGTGAGCGTGCGTGCTCGGGAGGCGTGGGGGTGGGCTGTTTCCCATCGCGAGCGCCCCCCCCCCCCATAAACCTCTCCGAAATCCATCTCAAGAAAGCTGCATCCTCGGTGAGTCTCCTTTACCATCTGTTTTCTCCGCCTTTCACCGCTCCTTAGACAAATCTAACCTCATTTATTGGTCTGGTTTGCATGAATATACGCTGCTGCATCCTCGAGACATCGTAACCGGAGTTAGCAAGCTCAAAACTATGCGAAATCAGGTCCACTCCCTTCCTACTCCCTCTGTGACTTCGTCAATAGCTTCTGGGACTTGTTTGTGCTGTAAACTGCTCGAACTATCTGCGATTGTTGGGATATACGCATGCTGAAATGGGAATGTTGTTCGCTGCCGCATGTTCCTGACGTTTTCCAGCATAACTCCTTGTCCTGTGCATGGATTGACCCGTTTTTTGACTCCTTGGCTTCCTTTCTCGATGGAGAACAAATTCTCTGTTGAAATTTTTTTCAAACAAACTCGTTTTACCAATGTTTTTCCTCTTCGTATGCTGGAGAACGTAGCTGCCCTGTTCTGCGCATCCGCAGGGCGTGCAGCCGCACTCCATCAGGCTTAGTTTCGACTGTACAGCTTGGATTTGCTTAAATCTACTTGGATTCGTTCCCTTTTTGGCTATTCTACAACCTTCGTGTTTTAAGCTTCTCCATTTGATACTTGCTTGATCGAGTTTTGTTTGTTCGAAAAAAGCAGCTCGTTTCTGTGTATGAGTGGAATAGCTGCCTCTGTTTTTTCGGACATAACTTGAACATCAGAGCTCCGTTTCGCCTGAAATTGGTTGGAACGGATTTCCCTTTAAGTTTTCTAAAACTTTTGTGTTATACGCATTTCTATTAAACATACACATCCTGGTCAAATCGCTGTTGGAGTGCGGATAGAACAGATGTTCCGTCGCATTTCAGGGAAGATTCATACTGTTATACGAAAAACTTTGTATCTCTTTCATCACGTGCCCAAATCTTACAAAATTAGCGCCTTTGAAACCATATTTGAGCCCTCTACAAATCTTATTCTTTGAGTTTTTGCTTTCGGGATCATCTGGTTAGTCTAAACATTCAGAAAAGACAAAGACTTCTAACGTCTCTTGCCCCTTTTGCGGCAGCATGAGTATCTTGCGCACCAGATAGTGTAATTTACTCATTTGAGTTCTGAATGGATTAAAATTGAACCGAGAGCTAGACCTTTTAATTTACTACAATTTCTGTGTTTTACACTTTTTATTTTGAACAAGTTTAGCCCACAGTCAATCATGGTCAAACTTGATCTGCGATGCTGGCCGTTTGAAACTTATTCTATTCGAATGTCTAGATTCTCCGCTACGCTGGCAGCAGACTACACATCCATTTTTCTTAAAATTTTGCATGCTAAATCATGATTGAGTTATCTATCATGTGACAAAATTTCATAATTTTTTGACGAACGAGTAAAGAGTTATGAAATTTTCTTTTCTCATCATTCTGCTGGTCAAGGATTGCTTACGCAAGAGACCGAATCACATTCTTTGCCTTGTAGAATGAGATGCCACCGTTGGATTCGTTTGATATTTTATATTCTGATTCCTCATCAAGATACAGATCTGTAGGTTTTTATTTCACTTAGATCGGACGATCCTGAGTGAAGTTATGCTCTTATTTCCAAACCTGTGTGTGCTGGATTCTCATCTATGCTACAGCTGACTTTACGTGTGCATAATTCACAATTCCACCGTTGGATTTTGCTGATATTTAACAAACATGCTTGTTATTAACCTGTTTACTTAATGTGCGGTTGGATCTTAAATATTTTGATTTAGCTGAAACTTGTGCTCGTCTCTTTGATTTCGAATTGTTGTTTTGGACTTTGGAAATGAAAGTCAACTAACCACTCTTATATTTTCTTCGCATGTACACTGAGCATGCAATTTCGGAAGATCAACTCCAGCCTTTCGAAGATCGACTCGAAGGCGCGTGTATCAAACCGCGCGGTTCTACCCCGGTCTAAAAACCGTGGGCTCGAAGACAAAGCGGCCTCAACCGTCATTTCAGGTACAAAGGGGAAGTGCGGGCTTCCCCGAATTTTACTTTCAATCCACTTGTAACGGGTTGCGGGCCCAAGTGCATAGGCCCGCAATCACCGCCCCTTCCCCGCCCTTTTGATCTAGATACTTGCTTGTGATTGCGCGAGTGATTTAGGCTTTAGGATTTTGTCGCATGTTGATTTTTAACCAAACAAACCTAAATTCGGGTCCAACGCCCGTTAAAACGTCGATAAGAGTCCGGCCCACTCCCGGATCGGGCCCAACACCCGTCAAACAAAAGTAACTTTTTTGGACAAATCGCCACCCTTTTCGCATGTGGTAGGATATTAAGGTTAGTAAATAGGAATCCCCGAACCCGAACTCTGATTTTCCGACTTAAATCATGTTTTTTAATCTAAGTCGGTGGCGACTCCGAACTGTTTTCCAAAGCTAAAACAAACCCCCACTACCACCTTTTTTTCGGAGCCATTTAGGGTGAGGTGACGGCTACTCGAGCCGCTCCTCGGGCCCTCCCCGAAATTCGCGAGCGAGGCCTTAACGCAGCCTTTCGCTCGCCGCCTCCGGAGAACTGGAGACGGTTGGCGAAACGCCCCGCAGACCCGTTTGCGAATCAGGGGAAGGCCCAACCCGGGGCCCCTTTCCGCAGCGTCCGGCGTTCGAGCCGTAACGCCGACCGGACTGGGCCTCGGGGGAGCGGGCCCGGATCCTCGGGCTTGCCGGAACCGCCGCCGCGCGCCGCTAGGCCGGAAGGGCGCGCGCACATTCAGTTTTCATGGTAAGTTAAAAAAATCCATGTTTAGAAAAAACATGCTGAACTTTAATTGGCATATTACATTAATAAAAAATAATAACACTTAGTGCCCAGGAAGATATCGTAATGTGGTAATTGATTGCTCTTACTTTAAAAAAAATGTTTAAATCTGCCATAGTGCGGCAAAGCTTGTCTGTTTGCTCCAGGCCAATTTCTTTCTTTCTTTGTGTTTAAATGGACCAGCTTGTGTGTAATATAAACACACCAGCCACAAAGAATTAAGCAAACAAGCAAACTGCACGCAAACGCATCAAATAAACTCAGTTCCCCTAAAATAGAAGAAAAGGAAAGATTTCTTTGTTTACATTCATCACACCCCCAGTAATTACAAAATCAGTGAGAAAATGATGATGATGATGATGATAAGGAAAAGCCCTCTCGGAAACAAACAACAAGATGTAAAAGTCTCAATCCAGTTGGCTTATTGGTCCCCCCATTTCTTTTTTCTTTTTAAATTCACACATATATTGGTTCCAAATTAGAGGAAAAAAACAGAAGAAGAAGAAAAAAAGTTAACAATTGATCAAAGACTTGGGAAAAAACCCCACTTTTTGTAATTCTCACCATGAGCTGTTTCTTTTTCCCTTGCTTTTTCCATTGTTGAGGAGGTTCTCATCCAAATACCTGCATAGAGCTTGATCCCCTTGTCATGGCAGCCGGGGGCGATGGCCGCAACCGGGAACCCCCTCGTCACGGCTTGTTCGGACTTATACTATTACCCACGGAGACCTGCTCCAACGATTGGACCTGCTTCTTTAAGAATTTCACGTAGTGGATCGCCTCATCGAGCATGGACGCCGTGTCCATCTTCGTCCCGCCGGGGACTAGCCTCTGTAGTATCCTGATCCTCTCGCTTATCCTCTCCCTCCGGTGCCTCGCCGCCACGCTCTGGGGGTCCTTGGATATCCTCACATTCCTCCTCTTCGGCGGCTTTATCGACTCCGGGTCTATGTGGATCGGCTGCATCGCTGCTATCCTGAATATCACCTCGCGCATCTCCGCCATCGAGTTCCTCGTGTCTTCGTAGTGATGATGACGCGGGGGAAGCGGCACACCGAATAAGCTGCTCGTCTTGAATTTCCCAGATGGGGCAGCTGCACAGCCGAGCTGCGGCTCGGCGGGGGCAACCGGGATGCCGAGGAAGGACGAGGAGGGGTCGTTGAGGTTTATGGGCGGGGCTGTCCCCGAGGGAAAGGTGGAGGGGTTGAACTCTTGGGGTTTCTGGTCGTTTTGCATGAGGATCGTCATGATGTCCATGTGGTCTTCTGGGGACAACTTGATCAAGTCCACGTCCATGAAGACGACTTCGATGGAATATCGAGGAAGCTAGGGCTTTTGTTGATATAGTTGTTGTAAGAGAGGTGATGGAAGGGAGGAGGAAGAAGAAGAAGGAGACGGGGGAGAGTAAAGCATTTTTATAGCAAGTTGTGCGCTGGAAAATGAAAAAGAACCTTGATATTGAATATATTATAAACGTTAATAATAAAATTCAAAAGAATTACTCGCACACTAAATTTTAGTTAAGAGTACAATGTTGTAGTAAACTCACAAGACATGTATCGTATATTTTCTCGTACCTTTTTAATGTGAGGAAGTCAAAGGATGCTGCGGTGTTTTTTATTACCACTCTATGGCCCCGTCGGCTGTTCGATAACAATACGACGAACCAAACGAACCACCCCCCAACGCAACCCCAACCGACAAGGATCTCATCAACCCCCTTATGTTTTAAATATCGGGGGTTAATCGGCAACAGGGAAAATTGATGGGAAGACACAGTCAGGCTGACTGACATTTCAAAACCCACAACAAAAACTGGATTATGGGGAGATAGACTCTGCAACTGGAGGCACGACCGGAATGAGGGGAAATATCTTTTCGGGAAAGGCAGGTTCGGGAGGGGATGAGGGGGACGAGATGTTTGGAACGAGACCAGGAATTGGAAGATGAAATTGAACCACTTCTCCTAACCAATCACAGCACACCACTCCATTACACTAAGAAAAGCTTGCCAATATGTCAATATATATTGAAACCCCACATTCACATGCCTCTTGTCAGATTTTCTTTTTCTACTACTTCTTTTATATATTTTTTTAAATTAATAATAAAACAAAATCAAGCTGATCTTCATACAACGAGTCTGCTCTCTGTGTGTCTCCTTTTTCATTTTTCTTAATTTTAATTGATTAGGGCAACCGCCAAGGCGAGCTCTGCTCTGCGACCGACCATTATATGTGCACAGTCCGCGTCGCGTTGAACCATTTCGCGTTAGCAAATACTATGACTTTATGAGTCTACTTACCAATCACTTTCGAATGTTGTAGTCTCAGATTACAGTCGAGGGAGAGTGGTCGATTCCTTAATCGACCATATTATAAACGATAGACAGCCATGTTTTCCAAGCTTGATAAAATTCCACGTACAGATGGGAGTTTCCTTCATACGTGTAGATTGAACCGGAAAGGGAAATCAAAATAGGCGACTAAGTTCCTCTGTGCAATCTCTACAGTAAACAATTGTTTTCTTTTTTTTTTTTTGGAGAAAAATAAAGTGAAGGAAGAATTCGATGGACACGTTTTAACTTTTGGTGCATTAATTTTTGTTATCTTCTTCGGTTGCAGATTGGGGGGACCCCCCAAGAAAAATAAAACAACAGAAGTGGTCGTAAAAAAAAAAAATCGAGATAATAGCGGGACAAAAAGACTTCCTTGTTCTTTATTTCAATCTTTGCAACGATTTCCCATTTGAGCATATTCTAGAAAAAACAACCGATGAATGCATCAAAATATTTTATTTTTAATGACCTCCTCTAGGTTTCGAATTTTAAAATGCTACGTGAATTGATTACAATGACCTTGAGAATCGACAAATTGATTAAGATTAAACACGTGATATAACATTGCCAACTACTTTATCATGCTAAATTCTTTTGGACGGCATGAAAACTACCGCAAGCAGGATCGATAACGTTTTCCAATATCGTTAAAGCCCCCCGATTTCGAAGAAAACGAAGCGACGGCTCATGAAGTATCGACGCATAAGGTAGTTCTACTAGTTCGGATCTACGATCTTATCTGTGTGCTGCACATACAGATTTAAGATTTCTCGTGGCTTTTCCTCACGTGGGGCAATTTGTTTCGAAGCGTATGACAGGAAATAATACGTCCAAAGGAGGCATAAAGATCTTTGAATTGTCATTTAACAAGTAAACAAAGCGAGCCTATATCAAATATTTATTTTAGTTTCGACCGCACCACAAGACAGTGTCGTGTATGATCGTAAAACTGAGAGTTGATGACCAATGAGGGCGGATCGGGGGATTTCCCCCAAGACCGATGTTAGATCTTGATTAAGATTTAGATTGACTTTGCGGACACAACCGGGGAAAAAGAAACAAGCAGAGGTGCAGAGATGGCGTGTAAGAAATTTCAAGTTTTCCTGTGGTTCTCGATATATATATAAATTCGTTGGATGTTAATGTTTTCAGACTATCGATACGATCCGATTAAAAAAGGAAAAATCGAGGGGGGGGGGGGGACCCAGAGCTGATCTTGGAGTGCATAGAAGGGCGTGCCTTACTGGGAACCTCCTCCCATATAGCGCTTTCGTCAGTCTGTAACACCACGCCACCCTTTCTTTTTAAGTTATGATTATTTATTACCGGATATAGTTACTGTTAATTTATGGAGGACAATCAGAGTTAGTTGTTAGATGATATACTGATACTAGTTTTCAGACAAATTGGAATGATTTGAAATATGATTATGTATTTTGCTTGAATAATGTAGCTGTATGTTGGAGGAGTTCCATAGACGGTTGCAGATTTTACAGCTGAGTCCGAATACATTCCAGCTTCCGAGGCATCACAGGAAACGGTGTAGATCAAGAACTTCATAGCGGAGCTTGAAGTGGTTCCGAGCATTGTTGACCCAGTGACATTGTACTGCGACAACAATGCGGCCATAGCATAGGCCAAGGAGCCAAGGTCTCACCTACGATCCAAACACGTACTGCGGAAATATCACATCCTCTGAGAGATTATTCAGAGGGGTGACGTATTGGTTAGCAGAGTTTATACGAGTGAGAATATCGCGGACCCACTTACAAAGGCCTTACCTCTACAGAAACATAAGACCTATGTGAGGTGCCTACGACTTCGAGTCCATAATGCTTGACAATATTGCAAGTGGGAGATTGTTAGTGTGTGCATTTATGTGACAAGACACTTTATTGTATTTGTGGATAAATAGTTAATAAAGGCGAATATTTGTCATTGATTATTTTATTTTTTGCACGTAAAATTATTAATTATAAAGTTCCACAGATTAATGAGTATATTAATCTGAAATAATCCGTGATCGGATAGATATTTAGAGGGGACATGGACATCTAAATCGTCGCTAAGTGTAACCGAGGTCAAGATAAACCGATGGATAGTGTATCTAAGTTATACTTAGGGTACCCTGAGATTATGGTTCTTAGGCACGACCCGTTTAAGAGGATACCACATATAGAACATCATTGGTCAATCCTCTTTATGAACGAGTGTAACTAATCTTTTGACTTATGACCTTCATTTATTCTATACGTGGAGTTTATGCGCTTTGACGTCGTTAAAAGCAGTCTGTAACCGAATCGTGAGTAACACGATTGTTGGGTATGTAACAAAGCGTAGAGAGAGTATTGTTGAGTCAATAGAAGATTCACTGCTCTTTTGTATTAGAGAGTTGACATATAGGCCACTTGATAGAGATATTAGTGACTCTAAAATCCATGGCCATGGAGGAATGTTTTACGTTCAAGAGAGTCTATTATATTTTGGTAATCAAGTAAAACAATTATTTTGGTGATGATGTATTTTGGGCCGAATTAATTGGGATGTCGGTTAGATGAGATTGAATTACACGGTAATCAATTCATAGTGGTTTATTATTTATGATCATTATCCTAACTCGTTAGGTGACTAAAAATTCTTGCTAGACGGTTACTTTAGTTTGTGTATGAATTTACACTACCTTCGTATATATGACCTAGAGGGTCGCACACATAACACGTCGACACAAACATTGATTATTTTAGTGGATACTAAAATTAATCATTTCAGAATTAGAATTAACTAGATTATTAATTTATTCTGAAATATATAAAGTAATAAATAGATCAAGATCGAATATGGATATATTCGAGATAATTTATATTAAATAAAAAATATGAAATAAGTACTTAATATTTATTTAAATTTTTGTATCTAGATATTTTATTTAATTAAAATTGTATAACTTTTTTGTCACGGTTATATCTTAGATTAGATTAATTTAATATTTTGTTATGAAAAAAAAATTAAATCAATTTAAAATATTGTTTAAGAGTTAGTTACTTTTTATAAAATCAAAAGAATCATTAAAAACGCAATCAATAAATGACATTTGTGTTTTGTTGTTAATCTTTGTTTTTTAATAAAACGAGATTGAAAGAGGGAAGAAGATAAGAGGTTTTGATTTTCTTACAATTCGAAAACGTGACAAGTGAGAGGGAAGTGGCGTAAGATTGTTTGTGTGCTTCCGGTGAGAGAGAAGAAAAATTAAGTTTTTTACAAAAAAAGAGAGAAAGAAATAAGTTATATTTTCCTTCGTGGATCCAAAACACTAGCATCTACAGAATTGTTCGTAATCGTTTGCGCGTGGATACCGCTAGAGAAGTCACGCGTGGGGCTCTTCTTCGTTCGTGAACTACGTTTGGTTTATCGGAAATTTCAAGGTACGATTTTTGGGTAAGTTTTTCTGATTGCTTTATCTCAAATATATTATACGTAGCATGATAATCTTGTTATTTTAGGCTGAAAATTTTATTTTACTGCTCCCTTCAGCTGCGCCCGAATTCCAACAGTTACTACATGTAATTAATTAATACTTCTTCGGGAAAGAACATTACTCGATGCTAAACTAATCACACTCGTGGGATCACGTCCTCTTCTTCATTGGACCCACGTCTTCCCAGAGTTGATGGCTGTAAGCGGGGGCCTTTCCCCCGAGGAAGTTGTTTAGTCCGGGCTATTACTAAAAGGCCCTATTAGTGATTGGTCTGTTTTGTTCTGTTAGAAGCCTCCCCATCGTCGAGCAAGACATTGGAATCGGGGGTGAGAGAGAGACCATTCAAGGATGATCTGCCGTTATGGTTGATGTCCGAGAAATCTGGTGAGTGCGACGACGACTGCTAACACCAGTACCATTCTGGGATCTTGGAACTTATCCACCGCGGGAGCTGATTTCCTGATACGATGATGTTGGCTTCCTTGACGAATTCCCCGAGTTCCCTGTCGGGAGACAGAGAAAATCGAGCAGAAGTTATAAGATGGACACTGCGCGAACAGGGATGGATCGAGACCTCGTTAACCAGAGCCATGTGTACCTGGGGAATCCTTCCGCTTTCCGGCAACCGGGCAGCCTCATTTGTATCAATGTAATTCATAGGAAGCTCGAATACTTCTTGAAACTCCTCGTCGGGCCACCGGGACAACACTGATGATCTGGAGCAGGCCCAGTACATTATTGAAACGAAACGAAATGGTCCACGACAAAATTAAGTTGATTTTTGTTAGACCTTTTAGTGTTAAAAGGTGAATATAATTATTGGTGCGGTCACCTCGGACTGGCCACGCTATGGTATCAAACGTGTACACCAACATTGTTGTTGTCATGCCCGACTTCAATATGGTCATACCAGTATGTCAAGTGTGTACAAAAATATTGTTATGGCTTCAATATGGCGGAAGGGCACCACCAGGAATGGAGCCTGCGGCTTAATTTGACTCAACTCGGGGAAACTAAGTTAAGAAAATCGAGAAGCACATTTGGATCGAGGAAGAGTCTCATTCTAAAGACGAAAATGATAAGTTTCCAGGATCTAATATTAATAACATTGAGAAAAACTTATATTTTTTTTAGGTAAGAAGATGAAACAATGAATTCAAGGAAGGACAAAGTTTGCTTTCATTGTGACAAGAATGGTCACTTTAAAATGGTTGTCAAGAAGCAAATAAAGAAACATGTTGCAAAGCACACAAATCATGTGGGCAAAAATGAAATAATCTCAATGGTGAACAACATGAAGATTGACATAGTCACAGAGGTCAACATGGCAACCACAACCAAATCGGCTAATTGATGGCATAATTCGGGAACGACGGTAATTATTTGTCATGACTAGGGATCTTCTAAGGACTACAAAGGGAATGCTTGATGGACAAGATGTTCTCCTGAGTAATAATGCCACGACAAAGTCTTTGGTAATGGAATTGTTGAATCTTATCTCACTTTGGAAAAGAAAGCGCTCATTGTAAACGTGGAATGTACTTGATCTTCGAAGAATATTGTGTCTTTAGTTTGTTGTGTGAAAATGGCGTCAAGGTTATGATTGAGTCCGACAAGATAATTCTTTCAGAGAATTGTATTAGTGGAAAATGTTTATATAGATGATGAGATGTATAAGCTTAGTCTGAATGAAGATGATGATCTTCCTTATATTGTCGAGTTTCATTCTATAGGACATGCAAGATTTGGACACACTAGATAAACTTCTTTAAAATTCAAGGCTAAAATCGGCTACATCACTTAATTATTAAAATCATTAATAAAAATGAGTAAGAAATCTTTTCCAAAAGGTCGAAAGAAACAGAAAATTGTTTGATTGTTAATCAATTTTTTTTTGAAAATTACATGTGAAATATTGTGTTTGTTTTCGTTTGGTACGAAATTAAATCGAGCATAAGAGGTAAGAATTTATGGTAAATGGCTCATATAGATCCTTCTAAGGAGCATACTTTACTTAAGCACATGTAATTCTCAAGTGAATTCAAGCAATTAAGAAAAACCAAGAAAGAATTTTGGCTATAAGAAATAATCAAAATATCCAGATTTAGGAAAACCATCTGACAATCATCTTCTTTTCATTCTTTATAAGAAGAAGAATCGATAGTTTCTGTCGGGGGATTTTCTAGAGCTTCTTCTCAAAATTGCTTCTCTAAACCAATACGAAATGCAGCTTTTTTTTTTTTTAATGGTGAGACATAATAATTATACAAATTCATGGCTTTCTCGATATCCTCGGGGGAGAGAGCAAGTGATGCCAAACCGCAAAAGCATCCAATCTCGGCATTTCCCTGTTCACTTCTTCTGACAAAAAGTGTCGTGTTCCTTTTCATGGATCGCAATGCCGACACCCCCAGATTTTAACTTCACCGACGGTTGAAACGCCAATGCCCCCAAAAATGTTGGGTATACATTGAATGATTGTCATTTTCGTTACATGTTTTAATCACTTCAACTAGTCATTCATTCAGTTATATCCTTCTAAATAGCTAAAACAAAATCTAATAAAAGATTTATTGCTATTTTATTCATTATTATTGATATCAAGTTAGCAAAAAACTAGTAGTACTTTGATCCCATGGCAACCCCCCCACCACTATCATCATCAAGATCAAACCAACCAAATGTCAAAGACACTGCAAACACACACACACAGTCCCCTTGGCCTTTTCCCCACAGCTGTTATCCAATCAAACCTCCTTCCATGTGACTCCATAATAACTACACTCCCACCACCACCACCACCTACAACAACTCTTCCCTCCTCCTTCAATCTTCTTTCTTCTATTTTATACAACAAACGGACCGACACCCGGCCGACTTCTTTGTCCTTAGAGGGAACGAACCCCCCCCCCCCCCCCCCCCCCCAAAAAAAAAATGTCACCCTCCTCCCGCCGTATCATCCTACTCTCCTCCTTCCTCCTCGTCGCCACCGTCCTCGACCTCGGCTTTGCCTCCGCGCAGACCAACGCGATCCTCCTCGAGGACATTCTCGCAGAGGACGTGGAGCCATCCCTTCTCGAAGGGAGTGTTGGGGGAAGCGGTGATGGCTTCACCCTCATTGAGGAGGAGGAGGAGGAGGGGGAAGAGAGGAGGTCGCTGTTCTGGAGGGCGATGAGGTACTACATCTCGTACGGGGCACTGTCGGCGGACAGAGTGCCGTGTCCTCCACGCTCTGGGAGGTCGTACTACACCCACAACTGCTTCAAGGCGAGGGGGCCCGTCCACCCTTACTACCGTCCCTGCTCAGTCATTACCAGGTGCAGGCGATGAGCCTGGGATCTGGCTAGGATGGTTTTGGGGGGGGGGGGGGGGTGTTGTTTACCGTGTGATGGAGGTGGAAGTAAGCAGCTGCTACTTCTACACTAGAAGTAAGGAGAATAGATCTGTCCATGATCATCATTGTATGGCTTCAGGGACTTAGATCTTGCTAGTTTTGGAAACATTTTGTGTGCCGGGATCATTATCACCTAATATATACTTATTATTTATCAATCAACGAAAGTATGGTTGCTATTGGTGTATTATTATAGTTAAGTATCTATGTGTATGTTTGATCTTTTTGGGTCATGATCTTGTTTGGGGTGATTTTAAATTTAAATATTAGTGATAATGTGTGTTGGACTGGACTTATCGTTTCTCAATTATCACCTTTGAAACCTTGTTGGGTCCTTTTCATTTATTTAATCTGAAATGATTCATTCAGTCACAGTAGAAGAATCGAACTGAAACACATTTTAGTTCTGTTCCTTTCTTAACATCATTCGTCCGTACGAATGGAGATAAGTTTTTGATAGAATGTCTACTGTGTTTTTCTTCCGGTTAACTTTAACCCAGTTCCGTAGCTAATCACCCATTGTTCCGAATCAGATGAATAGTCACCGGGAAGTGATCGATGTCGATTCTGAATGAGGCAGATCAAGCCAAATGCCGCATTCCGTCATCCTGTTGGGGATTTCTTTTCTCCAACCCAATCTCCATGCTTATTCCCATTTCATGCCTTCTCGTCGGAGCTCCGAAAGTGTACCATAAACTTTCCCGAGCAACGAGGAACTCAGAGCGAACTCCCCTGCACTCTACGTTTACAGCATTGGACGTTTCACTGTTAGGCACTGGTTCTCTCTTCCCAAACGTAGTCCTCATTTGGGTGATGTCTGAGCACTGCAGCTAAGGTGCTGCAGGATGCCCCGAGTGCCCTGTGTGTTGATCCACTAATGCAAGGTTGAACAGCAAAAGGGCTGCGAAGTTGGTCTCATTGTGGCAGTGCCCAAGCAATTGGAGTGCAGTCGAAATGGGAAAGAGAGAGATGCGCAAAATAAAACAATAGGACGGCGAAGAAGTTCTAGCAACTGGTTTGCGGCCATGCTTTCTGCAGCCAAGAACAGAGTAAAAGAACATTGGCAAGGTTCTTCCTCGGAAACAGTTCCCTTGAGCTTGCTGATCGCTAATTGCACTTCTCCAGCCATTATATCTTCGGATCACTTCATTACTCCTTCAAAAACTTCTCCAAACATGTCCCAAAGTTTGAGCCCCGTACGGCTTGAAGATCACCGTTAGGAAGTAATTGACTCTTAAGAGAAGAGATGTATATTATGATGTGACGCCGACCAAGTATGATTCAAAATCAACTCGGAATGAAAATAATGGTCCAGGCAATTTAAATCAGAGAACAAAAATCGGATCGCATTGAAATGACCTCATCGTCTGTGTATCTGAGTATAGTTACTGAAATTTAATCGTGCTCGTAAACACACTTTTGAGTGAGAGGGATTGCGACATTCATGTTGTTTGGATCCATGGTGATATCGCATGCAACCCTCACGTGAAAAGTCGTCTTCACCAACTTCCCCAGAACGTAACCCCGCGAACTCACAAGGAACGTCAAAGCCAACGGCACCGGCTGTGTTGGCACGCCGTTTACGCTTCTCAGGTTAGATCCACCTCCATATAACGGGATGGTTTTCCCGACAAGCGTCACGCCGATCGATCTCCCGCTCCTTCTCGACTGATAGAACTTGTCTATCTGCAGAAATTTCACGACTTATATTCAATAATCACGGTTTTCAATTCATAAAAAGGGAAAAACGTTACTCGGGTCGATGCGAGGCTTACGTTTCCAGCGGCAACAGTGAGCTCTGAATAGTACAGTTCAAGAGGAGTCGATCTGACGTGGAGCCCGAAGAAGGTTGCTGAATTCCGGAAAATCAATCTCACGGTCGAGTTCATAGAAACCATTTCGGTGGTGACCCCTGTGTGATCGACCCCGGCTTGGATCACGAATTGCTCGAAAACAATGCTCTGAAAAGATTATATACATAGATGAAATCATGATGCTGTAAGGACACATTTCCGATTAGTGCCGATCAGAGCGAAGATACGTTCATATTTTCTGAAGTATATATACTCTACCCCAGAAGAATAAGCTGGCCCCAGGTTGTGATCCTGGACTAACCTGAAAGTCAACTACTTGGAGGTTTATGCTTTCTAGATTATACACGCGTGCAAAAGACAACAAAGACTTGGAATCCCAACTCTCCGGTCTTAATCAATGCCGTCGATTTCAACATTACATTGCGGAAGATGGCACAGGTAAGACAAGGAGAAAAGTCGACCATGGCAAATGATGCAGTCGTTTTTCATGTCAGCCAAGCAATTGTAATTAACTTTTACCTTCACGGTGATGCTTGGCTTTTGATTCCTGCTAGCGCCCCACAGCACCAACGCGAAGAAGGAGAACAGCACGAAGAACCCGACCACGAAGGCAACGAAGTAACACCTCCTTGGTATCAGCCCCTCGTCGTTGCCCTCGTCCCCCAGCAGCCCTTCCTCTTCTATCGCGTCGAACCTCCCGTCCTTCCACGACTTGGTTCCCCTCCCCAACTTCCCCTTCCATATCGGCCTCAGGGACCCCGAGAAGCGGGTGGAGGACGACTTCCTCGACGGGGGACCGAGGGAGGAGTTAGAGTGGGAGGAGGAGTGAGGGGGTGACCCTGCGGGGCTCAGGGCAGCCGGGGATGACTGGAAGGAGTTGGTCGTCTTCTCACCGTCATGGGAGTCACGTGACGGGCTCTGAACATAGTAGACGGGCCGGCGGGGGGACGACTGCGTTGGCGAGGAGGGGGTCAGGCTGCTCACCTCGGAGTCTGTCTTGGAGAGGTGGGTGGACATGTTTTTTTTGCTTATTTTATTGAAGAAGTTGGAGGAGAGAATGGTGGAAATGAAAGGCGGAGGAGGAGGAGAAGAAGAGTTCTCAAAATGTGCGTGTGAGATTTCGCTCAATTTGAGCATTTAATTACGGGAATTATTACTCGTTTTGGAATTTCACAAAAGGGAGGAGTCAACACGTGAAAAGAAAGGAAAACGAAATATATACTTCTTAATTGTCATTATTTTCAAAAAGAAGAATTCAAAAAAATTAGAAGCTATAAAGATAATTTGATCTGAAACATAAAACGATTCCCGAGTATTAAAAATAAGTCTACTCTGGGGTAATAATATGTGCGCGGAGCTTTGCAGAACACCTGTCTAGTCTTCTAACGAGTGGCTTGTACATTATAGGTTTCGACTCCAATGTTAATTTAGTTAAATTTGATCAAATGGTTGAACTCCAAATGTTCTTTATTCTTTTTATTTTTTTATTTTTATTTTGTTTGGATACTCGAGACACGTGGGAACACAAATACAACCAACCCAAATAAAGAAGAATGGAAAATCAATTTAGTCGTCTTGATCCCAGGGGACTTTAGATTCATTATTGCAGGGCGTTAATTACCGAGGACTTAACTTTCGTTGGGACTTTACAAATATTAATTTTTTTTCCTTTCTCTTGAGATCTGACTTTGGCAACGTATAATGTAAGCAAAGATCCGAATCCCCAAGCAATTTTTTCTTCTCTCCTTTTTTTTTTTAAAGAGAGTTGTAATTTAAAAGTGCGTCAATTTCTGGGGGTGGGAGGTGATCTGAAGCTGAGAGAAAGAATCGTCAGAGATTGTCTCCTCGGACGGACCACGTGCAAACACCCCCCAAAAAAAAAGACATCGTTTGTTGTTTGGTTCCCTTCTGAACTATTTGGAAGCAAAGCAATTACTACAACTTTCGAGCGAAATAAATAATTAATTCCGATATCATCCATCCGAGGTTAATAAACTACATGACCCTAGTATTCCAGAAACTCAAGTAACAGTCCACCAGCTTCATTCATCTGGGTGGCACGAGGGAAGTGGTGTGCAGTGACCACGATCTTTGTCCAACGGATATGATAGCGCTTGGCAAAACCATTACGGCCAGTCCCGTTTGTTCTTCGCATGGTATGTATTGGATCCACCTGTGGGGCCGGTGAGCCTTACCAACGTATTTATTTTTCAATGTATTGCTCATTGAAAAAAAAAAAAAAAGATATTTGGTTTATTTCATGACAAACTCACATAACTCTCACAGTGGAAGGCTTAGCTTCTGTAGATTACCGAAACTTAAAGACAAATCGAAACACTAAGTTTTATAGTGGTTTGGTGAATATACCTACTCCATTTTTCGGTCGCTTTCATTAATAACTCGTAAATAGTGATTACAGTATAGAAGGTAGAACCTTCTGTGGTATAAGAAAACAGTTTCTTTAACCAAAGGGGCGATTAGACTAGCTTAACCAATGCAAGAAACTCTTTTGCTGAATTTAGGATGAGTCTAGGTCAAATCACAAGGAAATCAACCAGACTTGCACGAGCACAGAACCTTGGCTGGAAGCTTCAGCCTTATGTGATGCTGTAGCGAACTGTCCCTTCGGTGGATTTGCGATAAGACTGGTGGACGCTATCTCCACGTGTTCGGATGTTGTCTGGTATGCCTTTCTTTTTGTGTTTTTTGATATAATCTGCAAAACAAATAAAATAATCGTCTACAGGAGGCTGCAGTCCCTCACCACTTACGCCTACTGCAGAAACCTTCTGTTGGACCTACTGTATGCCCACTTGGCGTTACTGACAGCTTCCCCGGCCAAGTCCTTCAGATTCACAACTAACGACGCCTACGGAGTGGCTTCACCAAAGCACACATGCTGCAAACAAAACAGACAAACAAATAACCAACTACAGAAGGTTGGAGGTCCCTCACCGCTGAACGCCCGCTACGGACTCCTTCTCTCTGACCAACTTTGTACGCCGACTCGCCAACCAACGAACCTTCTCCCCAGGCCCTAGTGCACGTAGTCCGACGTTACGGACAAAGTTCCGGTCGAGTCCCTCAGATCCGTAACCACTGACGTCACCGGAGCGGCTTCACCCACGCTCAACCCGCTTTAGTCACCTCCTATGAGAACGCTCGCTTGGAGAATCCGTCCTACACAACGTTGTATGAATTGCGCAGACTCACCACCACCAAATTACAAAACCAGAAAAGAATTGTTTATGTGCTTTTCTTTTATACAACGCTTTTGTCCTTCTGTTTTATGAAACTTATTTTTCTATAACTCATAAAAGAAATACGACCAGATTCATTCCCATAACTCATAAATCATTTGGGAATCATTTCTGATTGATTTCTGTTTTGACGCCATATTTAGTCAACAACCATCTATAGTTGGAAGGAAAAAATATTTTATTTCCAACCTAGGAATTCTGATTGTAATCTGGTGCATTTATCCGTTAGGGACTTTCAAAATTAATTTTGTTTTAATTTGAAAGTTTAATCCCCTAATGCACTATAGAAGGTTCAGCCAGAGTAAAGGGATAACCTTATATTGATGGAAATAATCAATCATTTATTTTCAAAATGAGATAATTGGCTCCAGATAAATTTGTTGTTGTATCTGGACGAAATTCATGTGAAAAATTCAATTGGAAATATTCTCTAAATAATGTTATCTCTTAACAGAAGGTTAGATAAATATTTCCAAAATTGACAAGATAATTTCCTTGAATAGGAAAAATATCTTAATTTCGACTTTCAATGATTTATCCTTCTAGATAATCATTTTAATATAATTCAAATAATATTCCTAGGAATATTCTTATTTTGAATTAATAAATTTATAACAATTAATTAATTATTAAAATATCTAATTATGAAAATATTTTCTAATCACGTCACTTGATATGTGAGGAATATATTTTCGTGATATTTTCCTTTTATTAGGAAGCATATCTTCATTACAGGAGGTTACAGTTTCTGTAAAGTCATAGCAGGTCAAACCTGCTGAGTACTCATCATCAAAACCATATCAACGGTAAGTAAGAAAGAAATTTGGGTTTGATCAGTCGAATAATGGCAATAGGGTTGCAGTTGGTGCGGTAATCATGTAGTGTATAAAAGAAATAGTGTTTTAAAACTTCAAATCGGAAATATCCATTTATCTAATTGTATCAAAATATAAAATCTGACACTTAACCGTGTGGTTAACTCATTTACAATTATAAAAATAATATACATAACACCAACTATATGTTTTAAAATAATGTTATCGTAATCTAAAATTACAATATTCACGCGTAACAAATAAATTATTTCAAAATAGGAAAAATATTAAGAAAATAATCTATTTTTTGAATATTAAAAATTAGGTTAAATCATAAGCATAATCAGTAAAACCTTCGAGTGAAACTGTAATATTTTTATTTCAAAATTAAAAAATATATAATATAACCTAAAATAAAACGTAGTTTCAAATTTTATTATATATGAAATAAGTTATACAAGTATTTAAACATATCAAATTTTAGAACTCGAACCTGGGCACCCGAACAGGGACATGTTAACGTGATTGTCTTTCCAATTACATATAGGATTAATCTGACCCACTAATTCGTCTTACTTTTTTGGAGGTATGTTCTAAACTAAGGTTAGCAAAACAAATTGAAAATTGATGATCTATCTGGCGAAATATTTTTTCGCATAGGTTGGGTGGCTCTTCGCTATCTTCTATCTAAGCGTGACTATAAACCAGTTAAAGCAAGCATCGCGGAGAATGTCCAAACAAGAGTAAACACAAATAGTGTATGACGAATTAAAACATTGTTTCAAGCTGGATGCATCCGGACATCATCATACGCAGAACGAATATCAAGTATTGATTTCGGCTACTTAAATATCTGTCCATGTAATAATATAAAGGATGTTTTCAATGAACATTCGAGGTCATCTAGCTGTTTATGCGAGAGTGATTTTTTTAGGTTTCATGGCATCGTACGTGAATTCGAACTGACCATTTATTCGATGTTCCCAAAACAGGTAGTCTTGGTCTCAATAATTACGATTATGTAATTCTAATTTAATTGAATGAAATGTATTTACCTAAGATACGTGACACATTTTTAAGGGATAAGAACTGTATCCCCAGCAACTTCTATTGTTTTTTATCCGTCTTTAACGTCCAACTTATTCATTTAAAAAAATACAATAAGTTTAAATTATAAAAATGAGTAAATATCTTATTTTTATATATATACGAGTACGTTTTGGTTAAGCTAATACAATTTAAAGCATGGGTTATTATTCAACTTGAGATCAGAGACTTTAGTTATCACCCTTCGGTCTCTTTGTTTTCCTATAGAGGATGATGTAGGAGTAATCATCTTGGCAACTCGAGGGGAGTCACCAGTTTGCAATATGTATCAGGCCTGGGCGTCCCTCCATGGGAAACAGTCATTGGCGGCGATTCTACTTCTTGTTTAAAAGACGCCATCGTATGTGTGAAGTGTGATTATATTTGCTTTAGTACCGTCATCGTTACGAAATATTAAGAAAGCGATGGACGTCAGTAGTCCGTCAGACCGCGGTCACATAATCGGGTATATACATGCACCACACTGCAAATCTCCATGGCGAATTACAATATATGTGATAAATGATGTTTAACTTTCGTTTGTAGTTATGTTCTTATCGACCATTCTATCAGATCAAGGCATGTTCTTATCTCTTGCTTTTTCACAGTCATTTCGAATTAAATCTAGAAGAAAAACTCCATCGCTTAGATCACCTGGGAGAAACCAAACGACGTTCTCCTTCGGCTAATATTGTGAAGTTAATCTAAAGACTCAATGAGAAAGAACATAGAGAGACAGAATATATCAAGACACGGCTCAGGAATTCGAAACGGAGAGTTCAGTGTACTGTCGCAATGTCGATAGTAGGCACTAATCGAAGTCCATGGGAGAGGAATTAATGAAAAATGAATTGATAAGAGATGCTACATTGTATGATGTACATATAATACTGCATGTTTGGATGAATGATCTTGACAGAGCTCGTAGTAATGGAAGTCGGACTTTTCTATAGATTTGGCTTAACAAGAGGGAAAAACTCACATCGCGAAATTCAAACACTATAAGCTTTGTATCCATGGATAATTATTCTAATTCCTTTGACTACGTGGACAAAGAAAAAAGACATGCTTTCGAATTTACAGATCTTTCTCATTTTTGTACCTTTTGTCGATGTTCAGTTCTTAGTCTCGTTGATTTGCACGACATTTTCGTCTGTGCCACCATTGCTGGAAGTTGCCGGTGTAACTTTCTCTGTCGACCCGGTTTGTGGGATGCCACCGGGTACTCGGGCAGTATCCCTCGATGTTCTACGGTCCTGGAGACAAGGAAACATATAATGTCGAAATGAGACAGCTTGAAACCAGCTGGCTTTGCATGTTGGACAGAAACAGAGTTCAATAATGCAAATTCAGAAATGATAGGGGGCACACTGTCTAAACTACGATGACAACATGCTACAGCTGCAGTAAAAATCTCTAACTCAAACACAATTCCATAGGAGCACATGTCGTGAACTGGTTCAGAGTCCCGGTGGCAATGCGGTCCCAAGTCACGTATGTATGGACTTGAAGGAGAGTCAACACACAAGAACCAAACCCTATTAAAATAGATAAAGGTGCTCACAGAAGGTCAGGCCTATTAACTCCTACTACCAGTGGTTTCGACTCCAATTCTTTTGGTATGATTTCCAAAATCCAGGTTGAATGATATGAGGAGGTAGAAGTATTATGTCAATGATGAGGCAGCAAAAATGGCAAAAAACGCACTAATAATGGTCGAGGCCAAAAGTTTAGGAAGGAAGAAAACAAACCTCTTTGAAAGGCGACTCCTCGGCTTCAAGCATATGCACCACATGGCCCATCTTCGGCCTTTTCTGCGCTGTGGGGTCCACACATTTTAGAGCCACCAACAGAACCCTCTTAAGTGCTCTTGAAGTAGGCTTCTCTGGCAACTTCGGATCCAAAACTCCCTCTGGGTTCTTTTCGGTGACCATCTTCTTGAGCCAATCCACCAAGTTCACCTGCAACCTCCTTTCATGTTATACTCAAGGCATGTTCATTGGTATGATGAATAACACAGCATGTGAAAGGAAGTACCTCCTCGGGTGCCCTGCTGTAATCGACGGGATTACGCCCAGAGATTATTTCCATTATCAAGATTCCAAAACTATACATGTCGCTTCTCTCGTTTAGCATTCCTGTACTTGCATACTCAGGGGCCACGTAACTGTAGAACAATAAATTTACTATTTCAACAACTTAAGAAACACATCTAGATGACACCAAAAAAATTACGGCAATCCGTGTAAGAGCGAAAACACTGTCAAAGTACCCAAATGTTCCCATGACACGAGTAGTGATGTAGCTGCTATCTGAACCCAAGAGCTTGGCGAGGCCAAAATCGGAAACCTTGGGGTTCCACTGCTTGTCGAGCAATATGTTGCTAGACTTAACATCACGGTGAACGACTTTTGGTTCAAGCCCCTCGTGAAGGTAAGTCAAACTGGAAGATGGAGAAACACAAGAAAACCAGGAAAATGAGGCTTCCCGGAAGTCAACTTCAAAGGAAAGGTGAACAATGTGTAGATATACCCTTTCGCAGTTCCCAGGATGATCTTCATCCGTATTTCCCAAGTTAAAGGGCTGGTCGGCCCGACATCACCGTGAAGCCACTGCTCCAAGTTCCCGTTATTGACATACTCATATACCAACATTCTGAATTACAAAAGAAGAATGTCATCAGTGTGCCCGCCCTTGCCACGAATAAAAGCGACAAGGCCAAAAGACACTACATCTACATACCTATGAGCTCCTTCAGCACAGTATCCGAGCAGCCTCACCAGATTCTTATGCCGAACTCTCCCAATCGCTTCCACTTCCACCTTGAATTCCCGTTCCGCTTGTCCCCTAACACAGTCACATAAGCTATCTTCAGGATGCTAATTCAGGACACAAAAACCGATTGTTTTAAGCAAATCAGGACTAGATCCATTTCCAGTCAGATTGATTACGATTCCACAGGTCAATATCCAACTTTTCCTAATTGGAACCTCACTGGCCTAAAGTATGATTGCTTGAACATGAAGACTCAATTAAACTAAATTGCCCAGCAAACTGATGTACAGCAGCTTACCACACCCAACTAGTAAAGACTTAAACAAAGATTGCTCAGTGGAACAAGCAATTCGGGAGAGCACATTTCACGAGTCTCCATTACACACCCAATTCTACCTCAACCAAGCAAAGTCCACGGACCACTCGTCATCCATTCATCATAAAGACAGAAATTTCACCTGTTATTTAGCAGATTCTTGACGGCAACCTGCGACCCGTCCTCCAGGACACCGTAGTAAACAATCCCGTACCCGCCCTCACCGATCACGTTCCCGTCGTCGAAGCCGTTAGTGCACCTCTCGAGCTCCCTCAAAGTATACCAATGCCCCCAACCCAAATGCGACACCTCCGGCACCCCCGCCTGGTCCCCGCTGTGGCCGCCGCCGCCGCCCCCACTATCCTGCGAGTTAGAGGAGCCGGCCGCACGGCCGGGGCAGGATATCCTGTTGTGGTCCTTGCCGCCAATATCGACGTGGACCCTGTTGTTGTAACCCCCAAAGAGGCTGCCTTCCTCGCATTCGGGGTCGGCATCAGGACGGTGGGGCAGGTGGACGATCTCCTGGATTTCCTTGGACACCTGGGGGATGGAGATAGCGGGGGCAGCGCGGGAATCGGCGGAGACGGGGGGCTTGGAGAAGAAGGGGGGACGGCGGGAGGTGAGGCAGAGGGAAAGGAAGAAGAGGAGTAGGACGATGGCGACGCCGAGGATGATGCCGGCGACGACCCAGCTGTTGAGGCCGAAGATGGAGGTGGACTTGGACAAGGGATCGGACATTTGTGGATGGTTGGGGAGTTGAGGGTGGGAGCAAGCAAGTGTTTGTTTGTCGGGAGTGTTTCGTTCCCTTTTGTGGATTGTGTGTTGTGTTTTTTTGGAGTTGAGATTGGTGAAAGTGTTGTTGCAGTGGAAGAGAATAATAATAATAAAAATAATATTAAAAATGAGAGCTGGCACTGATAGCGACTCCTTCCCCCCTTTCTATTTCCTACTATTTAATTTATCATCATTTTTCTGTGTTCGGGGGATTTAACTAATTGGAATTTATTAAATTATATTAAATAATTTTAAAAACATAAAATTTATCATATTTATGAGCTTAACTAGTACCCTAACTAATTTTAGCCCTCTTTCGTGAACAAGTAAAAAATTACGCCTGGGGCGACGGGGAATTAACTTCACGCAATTAAAATTTGGAAGTAATTTCCCCCTAAAAAAATGCAATATTATAAAATATTGTAATTCAAGTAAAAAAAAATTCAATTACATCCCAAGACGATGTCGTTTTTGGGTGGGTATTGCTTCATAGTTGCTTCTTTTTTTTAAAAAAAAGAAAAGAAATAATGGTATTGGTGGGATGTGAGTGTGAAATGTGAACATGATCTTTTTCTTGGTGCGATGATAATTATGATGACCGACATCCCCACTCCTACTTCTACTGCATCCAATTTCTCGGTGTTTTGTCCCTTAATGACGTCATTTGGTAAGTATTTCGCCAAATGACATCGTAAGTTTCAAAAATCGGCGGCTAACACCCCTAAAATCGGCCTTACAAAGGCCGACTTTACCCTGACCGCCCCGAAGTCGGCCTTACATTTGGAATGAAGGATGTCGACCTTTGTAAGGCAGACTTCAGGGCGGTCAGGGTAAAGTCGGCCTTACAAAGGCCGACTTCCTCCAAATGGAAGTCGGCCTTTGGATTAAAAAAAAAAATGATTCGGGGAGACACAATCTCCCTGAACTCTCCCCGACCACAATCCCGAAATCCGCCCACCGCCCCCTCCCTTTGCGTCGCCGATCGGAGCCGCCCTCGCCCCGAGATTCCGTCCCCGAGCCCGAGCTTTCGTCCGTTGTCGATCCGAGCCGCCCCGTCCCCGACCTAGCCCGAGGTTCGTGACCGAGCCGCCCCGTCCCCGACCGCCCCGTCCTCGATCGTTCCGCCCCGTCCCCGACCGTCCCCTTACGGTAAAAGTGTAATTTTCACTTTTATCTATTTAATTAGTGTTAAATTAAAGTAATTAATTGTTAATTAGGGTTAATTATAGTTTATTTACTGTTTATTTGATTTTGTGGAAATTATGGTAAATTATGGTAAATTATGGTTTAAAAGATGAGGAAATGTTTAATTGACTTATTGAAATTAATTAACAAGTAATCAATTATAATTATCATAAGAGTTTAATTACTGTAATTAATTAGGTAGTTATTAAGTAACAACAAAATGTATATTAGCTAAATTGTATTAATTTTTAAACTTTATGTTCTAATTTGATAGCTCAATTGATTTAGGTGTCGTGTTCCAATGTCGTCAATTGAGCTATTGATATTTTATAACGAAAATATTGTCAATGGAGCAGACGGAGTTGGTTGTGAAAATGGTTCAATAGCAAGTACAGAAATCCCGAAATTTCTCAATTACGAGAATTTTGAATGCTTGATATGCCAAGCTATCGGTTTGCAATCGGCAATTTCATTACAGATAGCGCATAGGTATCCCGTTCTAGAGTTCAATAATGTTGATGTCAAGCATTATCTGGTTCCTATTAAAGTGGATAAAGATGTGAAATTGCTGATTAAGTTTGCTATTGCAAATCCAAGAAATATGCAACAAATATATGTGTTATATGATGTAACGGTGCCGCATGTTGTGACTAGAATGGTGGCGGTTGAGCCTAATGTGGAACACCATCGTCATATGGGTGTTGGTCGTCAAACTGAGAATGTAGAGGCTAGAATGGTGCCAGTAGAGCCTAATGTGGAAGTGGATCGTCCTATGGTTGTTGAACGTCAAAACGAGAATGTTGAGGCGGAAGTGGAGCGGTGTTTTCCGGTCGAACATTGTTATACTGTTCCGATGGAAGTTGATCATCGTATGGTGTTATAGCTGAAAATGAAATTGTCGTGGCTGAAATAGAGAGGTGTTATACTGTTGGAGAATGTTCTAATCCTCCGATGGAAGATGAAGGCAATATCAATGAAGATATAATGAATTCTGATGTAGATGTCGACACTGATGCTGAGTTTTTCAACGATGTGAATGCTGGCAATGGGATGTCAGATGATGAGAATGTCGACAATCAGATGATCATAGTTGTTGAATCTGGTGAAGGGTCTAGTTCACGAAGTGCATTGAAGGAGAAACCCCAGGCCTTTTATAATGAATATCTCGAAGACATGCATGAAAGAGTTGAGGAGTGGGATTTCCTTCCACTTGTCGAATATAATGTATTACCTTATTGATGAATTTAATAAGGGAATGCGTTTCAAGAATAAGAAAATACTCATAAATGCGGTGAACAATTTTCATATTTTAAGGCATTGCAATTATGAGGTTGTTATATTCATGAAGACATTGTGGAATATATGTTGTTCAAAATTCGACAAGGGCTGTAAGTGGAGATTAAGGGCGATACAACCACAAGATGGTGATGAGTTTGAGGTGCGAATAGTTGGTGAACCTCATAGTTGCGTCAATCCCGTATTATCGCGTGATCATGTATGTCTGGATTCAAATTTCATGGAACCTATGTTCAGGTCGTTTGTAAGTGAAAGTCCGGAAGTTAGAGTTGCACTTCTTCGCAACTTGGTAAAGGCGAAATATGGATACGAAGTGCCAAGGAGAAGGGTGTGGGATGCCAAAAGAAAAGCTATTGCGTGTGTGTATGGCGATTGGGATGAATCATACAATGAGTTGCCTCATTTGTTGAATGCGATTCGTGCTTCTAATTTGAATACTTGCGTTGATTGGGGAGGTTCATATATGTTTGGTGATTCGCAGTTTGTTTTCCAGAGGGTATTCTGGTGTTTTGGTCCATCAGTAATGGCATTCCGTTATTATCGCCCTGTAGTCAGTATTGACGGGACTTTCTTGTACGGAAAATACAAGCAGAAGTTATTAATTGCTTGTGGTTTGGATGGCAGCAATCATATCGTTCCTTTAGCATTTGCAATCGTAGATGAAGAAAGCTACCAGTCGTGGGGATGGCTTTTGAAATGCCTTAAACGTTACGTGGTTGGCGATGAGTGTCAGGGCGTATGTTTGATTTCAGATAGGCATTCTGGTATTCTAGTGGCGGTAAACGATGTTGAAGTAGGTTGGACGCCGCTTTTTGCGCAGTGGAGGTTTTGTATACGTCATGTAGCTAGTAACTTCAACACGAGATACAAGAATGTACGTGGCAAGAAATGCCTATCTATTGCTGTAAGGAAATGTATGGCGCAAAGATGAAACAATATTTGCGTCACATTTTAAAACCATTCCAGAATCAGCCGACTTTTTCGACGAGATGGATAAGTCCCAATGGACTCTCAGTTTCGACGGGAACCACCGTTGGGGTATCATGACGACTAATTTAAGCGAGAGCTACAATGCTGTTCTGAGGAGTGCTCGATCGCTTCCAGTCTGTGCTTTAGTGAGGAAGACCTTCTATAATTGTGTCGCATATTGGATTAACAAAAGAGATGAGGCTGATGCGGCGATAATTAGAGGGGAGAAATTCACTAAAGTTGCCATGGACCGTTTCAAAAAATGAATCAAGAAAGCCAGAAATCACCAAGTGACCCTTCTAGATCGTGGTGAAGGTACGTTCGTTGTCACGACCAGAGGGAATTATAAGACAAAGAACGTCTTTTTGTGACACAAGAGGTGCTCCTGCAAGAAATGGCAAACCTATCGGATACCATGTTCCCATGCTCTTGCTTGTTTCGCCTTTTGTTAACGTGGATGGCTCGGATTCTATTAATAATATTTACAGTTGGGCTAATCAAAAGGCGATATACTCATCCACATGGAATTCATTTGATTGTAAAGAAGATCGGGATGCGTTTCCATTCCCAACTGTCGTTCCGAACCCTGAAAGGGCACGACCGAAAGGGAGACCCAGATCTTCTCGAATTCATAATGAAATGGATGTAAGGGAACGGAAGACCAAGTTGAATTGTAGTCTTTGTAAAAGAGAGGAACATAATCGGTGTAGTTGTCCAAATAAATGAAAATTGTAAGGTGTATTTGGAGTATCTTGAATTTACTTGATATGTTTCATTTGTACGTTTATTATAAACACTTCGATATGCATGTATAATTTACATTTCTCTTTGCAGATTGTACTATGGAGCTAGGACCACAAGTATCGACCGTATTGCACTCCCAGGATCAGCATCGTTCTTCTGTTGTTTGGGATTCTTCTTATGCGGAGGTATGTTTATCATACTGAAAATTTCGTTTATTTTGAGTTTTGTTACTAATCCATTAAAATTTCATTTTTCCTATAGAACAATGTTTTGAAATGTCGCCATCACGAGAGCAGCGTTAAGAAAATACATCGAGACACTCGGATGGATATCTAACTCCGACAGGCCGGCTTTTTCGGAGTTGCGAAGCTCCCATTCATTCAGCTGGATCATGCGCTCATCACGGCATTAGTGGAGAGATGGAGGCCCGAGACTCATACTTTCCACATGGCGCATTGAGAGACGACGGTGACCTTGGAGGATGTGGCGATTTAGCTCGGATTGTCGATTGAGGGTGACCCCGTAATTGCCTTCACCAGCTTCGACTTCGCAGCCGTATGCGGTCATCTACTTGGCGACGTTCCGGGAACAGGTCAGATGAAGACGGGAAGGGTGAAGATGAGTTGGTTGGCCTCCCGTTTCGACGTGTTAGATCCACATGCACCGGATGAGCAGGTACGTATGTATACCAGGG
Source organism: Melastoma candidum (assembly GCA_023653495.1). Taxonomy (NCBI): domain Eukaryota; kingdom Viridiplantae; phylum Streptophyta; class Magnoliopsida; order Myrtales; family Melastomataceae; genus Melastoma; species Melastoma candidum. The sequence goes on along the minus strand of CM042888.1, from coordinate 11,228,603 downwards.
CATACATACTGCAGCTCATAGGATCTATGGTTTTCCCCGATAAGTCGGACAACTTAGTGCATCTGATGTGGCTGCCACTATTGGTGGACTTCGAGGTTTGTGGTAGTTATAGCTGGGGATCAGCTTGTCTGGAATGGTTGTATAGACAACTATGTAGAGCTTCAGACAAGAATGCCTCACAGGTGGCTGGTTGTCTAGTGTTGCTACAGACGTGGGCGTGGGATAGATTTCCACACTTATCTCCCCTTAGACGCCGGAGTAGACAGAGGCAAAGAATGCCTCTAGCATATCGATGGGGTGCAGCTCTTGATACGACTGCTGTTGTCACGCATGTCCTATCGGTGATTAGAGAAGCACTCGATAGACAGAGTCCTCGGCAGGTATTTTCCTTCGACTTTATGTTCTTTCAATTTCTTGTGATTGTCGAAATTTCGTTAATTGGTTATGTTTGGGCGTTTCTCACGTCGTTTGGCATCCATACACGGATGAGATACGTGCCAGACTTCCGGATTATTGCTTGGACGGTCAAGACAGCTGGCGAGCACGTGTGCCGCTGATCTGCTTCTCAATTGTTGAATGACACTATCCGGACAGAGTTATTCGGCAATTTGGAGACGTGCAACTAATTCCTGGGATATGTGATGCTGAAGCACGCCTCCACCGGATTGACATGTGTGGAAAGCAATTTGACAATTGAATGCACATCCACGCGAAGTACATCGAGTTGTGGCATCACCGGGGTAGCCACATCGTTCCTTTACATTGGGAACAGGACGAGGAGTACAGTACCTGGTACATGCGTCACTCCCGTCCACATTTATCACACACGGGCGTCATGCTGAGCATAGTGGTAAGTACAATAACTATTATCTTCATTAATGTATAAATCATTGTATTGATATACTTTCTTCGTAGACGCAACAAATGAGGGACATTTCTTTCCGATCCGAGAGAGGCGACCCTTCCGAATTACAGCACATCGCCGGTATCTCTCGTAGGGGCCATAACTTCTTGAGAGAGTTTACCCTGATGCGTTTGTATGGACGTGCTGAAGGGCCAGCAGATGACGACGAGTTTGAAGCTGAGCCACCCAATGAGCCTCACGCAGAGGACAAGGAGCAGTAGGAGGAGGAAAAGGAGCAGGAGGAGCATCAAGACGTTGACATGTTTGACGTCGATGCGTTCATCATGCAATCGCAGGAGAATGAGGTATATCCGTCTCTTGTGATTGATCCGACTCCAGTGGATGCCTATAGGACTCCAGCAGCATATGCCTCTACGTCATCCACTCCCGTGGCACCAAGGAAGAGCAAGAGGGATCGACCACCCATTGGTGATGTAGAGGACTCTTCTCAGCTAACGCAGATGGCGTCTCGGCGGCGGTTTTGGATCCTTCTTCTACTGTCGGCGATCCCGAAGAAATTAGGATCATTTGTATCGACTTTTCTTTTAAACTTCTTCTGTGTACTTCCTTTTGAGTTGGTTGCATTACTTGCATATTGAAGTATGTTTGAAGTATGTTGAAGTATGTTGAAGTATGTTGAAGTATTATGTGTATTACAGGTGTGATCGGAATCGAAGTTTTTTTTTTTTTTTGTCTGAGGGAAGTCGGCCTTTGTAAGACCGACTTCCTCTGTTTCGGACGGTGTGCCATTATTTTTTTTCTAAGTGTAACGAAGTCAGCCTTTGTAAGGCTGATTTCAGTGGGTTAGAAAAACGTGTCACTTGATCGGCCAGCTCATTTTGATGCCAGCCTGGTGTGCTCCGCACAACCCCTCATGTGTTTCCATCATGATTGGGATAGCCTCGTCCAGATCAACGCATCTTAGAAGGACATCTTCACTGATCTTTCTATCAGGACACTGTCAAGGAGTACGTAATGTCTGGCGATCACTCGAATCATCCTTTCTACTTTTGTACTGGTATCCTTGAGGAATTGTCGTATTGGTTCTCGCCAGTCCTCTCTTTGTTCGAATAGGTTAGAGTTATGAACTTCTTCAGTTCTTATCCCGTCATCGTAGAACTCTGGCTGTTTGCATACGAACAGAGTCGTATTGCTTCTGGATATCTCTGAGTTGCCGATCAACCCTGAGGCCCACTGTGCTAAGTGATTGGCCTCTTGATTTGTCGTCCCGTTTTACGTGAGCGATTTCAGCTCCTCGTTGGTTGGCAAAGAGTTCTTTTGTCTTGCGTAAGTATTTACAAAGATGAGGTGCATGGCACTTTCTTTGGTCAAAGAGTTGTTGAATCACTAGTTGGGAATCGCCACATATCTTTACGTTCTCCAACCTCTAGTCTAGACCAATTCGGAGGGTCAAGATTAAGGCATCATACTCTGCTTCGTTGTTAGTTAATTTTCCATTGATGTGACAAGCGACTCTAGTTTCTGCTTTCCATGGTGTCTTAATAAACACGCCCACGCCAGCTTCAAACTTCTTAGAGGACCCGTCGAACCAGGTGGTCCATCGTTCGTTTGCCTGAATTTCCTCGTGGGTGGCATCGAGATTGCCTTCACCATAATGGGCGACGAACTCGGCTAAGGCGTGGCCTTTAACTAAGGTTTACGATTTGCGGTAAATGTTATAGGCTGATAGCACCAGACTCCATTTACCTATTCTTTAGGTGAGTAAGGGATTGTCGAAGAATACTTTGGTTACAAGGGTCTTAGAGACGACATACACATCGTTAGATCCGATGTAGTGCCTAAGTTTCATTACAGAGTAGTATACCGCTAGGCAAATCTTCTCTGTTGAGGTATACCTCTGTTCTGTTTCTGTGAGTAAGCGCGACAGATAATGGATCGCTCTTTCTACTCCGTCGTGTTCCTATGCTAGCATTGACCTAATGGTAAACTGGGATGTCGCCACATAGAGAAAGTATGGCGCATTTTTGTTTGGTGGTACTAACACGGGGGGGTTAGTCAGATAATTCTTCAATTCTTGGAACGCTCGCTCATGTTGCGATGTCCATTCTATTTGACCTTTTTCCTTCTCTTTAAGAATTGTCGATAAGGCGCTTGTCTTAGATGCCACATTGCCTATGAATCGGCGAATGTAATTTACTCTGCCGAGAAAGGCTTGGAGTTCCTTTCTGTTCTGTGGCGCCGGAAGGTTTTGAATAGCGCGTGTTTTTAGAGGGTCTACTTCGATTCCTCGTTGGTGCATAAGGAACCCAAGGGACTGCCCTTTATGTACTCCAAAAGCGCATTTCAACGGATTAAGCTTGAGGTTGTGCTTTCGCATCTTCTCAAACACTTCGCTTAGATGGTGATGGTGACGTCTCTTCTTGGATTTCACCACCACATCGTCAATATACACTTCGACCGTCTTTCCTATTAACTAGGTGAAGATCAGGTTCATTGCTATGTGATATGTGGCTCCAGCATTCTTTAATCCGAAAGGCATAACAACCCACTCGAAGATCGCTATTGGGCACCTGAATGTTGTCTTATGTACATCCTCTTCGGCAATGAAGATCTGGTTATATCCAGAATACCCGTCCATAAAGGACACTAGCTCGTGGCCTGCTGACTTATCTATAAGATCATCAGCGACAGTAATGGGGTACTCGTCTTTAGGTGTCGCTTTGTTCAAATCGCGGAAATCTATGCACACCCTGATCTTGCATTTTTCTTGACGACAAGCACTATGCTGGAAATACAGTCGACGTACTTAGCCGTCTTTATGTATCCGGCTTTGAACAATTTCTTAATTTCGTCATAGACCATTTGGGCTACTTTCCTCGACATCCTCCTTGGAGTTTGTTTTACTGGTTTGAAATTGTTTTATGTTGGGAGTCTGTGCTCGACTAATTCTCGGTTGAAACCGGGCATTTCAGTGTAGTCCCAGGCGAAGCAGTCTTTATAAGCGTGTAGGACTTTGCTTATGTCCTGAGTTTCAACTTCGTTCATTAGCGGACTAAGATAAGTAACACGTGGTAATTCAATAGTCCCTAGGTTTATCTCCTTCAAAGGGTCGCAAGGAGCAAAAAAAGTATTGAGAACCTCTTTATTGTTTGAAGAAATAGTTAGCATGTCTCGGCATGCTTGAGGAGACACATTACACTATGCCTCACTTATTCTGGATGTTCTGTATCAAGCTAATCTTTCTAGGACATCCGATATCGGGTCAGGTTGTTCACTCTCCATTGGACAAGGATGGGTTGAGGAGTCTATCGGGCTTCAAGTCCGTCTCAGTTTGCTGGGTGCAGTTGTCGTCTCGTATTCCGACTTCGTGCATGTCCTTCTCTAGTGGAGTTAGATCTTCATTGACCTCGAACTGCAGCTCGTCTCTCCATTCAGTTGGGACGATCGGGTTTTGGGGTGGCGCCAACGGTGATCCATCGTATGAAACTAGGAACTCGTAGCCTGCCTTACCCAAAGGGCCAACATTGGGGTCTCCTATAGCATACCTTTGCTTTAATGTCATATCTTTGACTTGCGTAACTGCCCCTGCGCAGACATAAGGTATGTCAGCATTTTCGTTTGCTTATCCCATAACAACTTCTAAACCATGTTTCCCCCATAATAGGAGCTCCTGGTGAAGAGTAGAGGGCATGGCTTCAGCTTTGTGAAGCCAATATCTTCCGAGTAATGCATTAAAAGAAGGCCTTATGTCAATGACGAAAAAAACCGTTCTTTTTTCATGCGTGCCTACTCGGAGTTTAGCAGAAACCACGCATATACAAGAAGAGGTAATTCCATTGAAACCGCTGACTCTTACATCAGTTTCACCAAGTTCGGTTGTGTCATCCCCAAGGCTCTTACAAGCTTCAAGGGGGAGCAAGTTGATAGTCGCTCCATTGTCTACAAGGACACGATGTATTGCTATGTTGTTGATTGTCGCTTGGATATGGAGAAAAAACATGTGTTACCGTAACGTTGTAGGTGGTTCTTTAAGCCACATACTCGGAAAGTTCCGAGGGATTTCAATGGTGGTATTAAGATTGAAGGCTAGAGCTAGCCTACCATTCGTCTGACTGCCTTCCTTTTTTGCGAACTCAGCCGGTTGCATGAGGACGTTGCAAGCAGTTTCTTTCGCCTCGGGTGGAGTCCCGGATTGAATTGGGTTGTGGTTGCTCAGCGAGTTAGACGCAAGGGTCACTTTCGCTTGACTCCTTCGCTTTCTTAGTATCAAAGACTGCTGTTTTGGCACGCTTTTCTGCAGCGCGTCATGCCCTCGTTTCTCTTTGCTTCTTGGTTTTCTCGAAGGATATCTGGGGTTGTGTTCCCGTGCCCACTTTCTGCCATGTATATTTCGGAGGACGTGAACACGAACAAAGCGTGAGTGTGTAAGAGATTGCAGGCGATTATCAACCTGAACAAACTCCTTTTGGTGTGGGTCATAGCCCTTTTTAGGTTTCCCTCCAAGCGAAGCTTCCGAAAAACTAGTAAACTCGGATTCAGATAGGTTACCTGATGGAGGATCGACCTTTTCCAGTTTGATCTTTCCTTCATATGCCAATCTAGCTAGAAGTAGGAAGTATTGATTACAACAGAGCTGGCACATCTGGGTGATGAGCACATTGTGGGCTCCTATTGGTTTACACCTGTAGCAGAGTATGCCAGCTGTTAAAAACTGGGCTATAGATGTGCCCTTTTTCATCGCATCCTCATAGCCTCGAGGGTAGTCTTGTCGCTCTGTATTTTCTTTCGCCTGCTGGGGTCCGAGGCAATCTGCAGCACGTCGCCTAGGAGCCCTTTTAGTGTAAGCCCCCTTTTGACTGGACTTGCTCTCGCCTGCAAGTCCTTGTCTCATGAGTTCTTCAGGGGTGTAGAGCCTTTGTCTCCATTTGGTGGAGTATCTTTCCGCTTCGAATGTTTCTCCGTGCGCTGGTACGCTCTGGGGCCACTGTTGATTCCCATCGCCATCTCTTCGAGGCGGTTGAGGTCATACCACTCTATCATTCTTTCATTGAGGAGGTACTTCCTGAAAGTATGGCAATGATCGGTAGTATGTGACTGATCCATATGCCAGCGATAACGGTTGTGCTGCATTCCCTTGAGGTCAACAGGACATTGAAGGATTCATTTGCCTACAAGCCGCTTGAACAACATATTGGCTATGAGCGTTTCGCCAGTCTCAAGCGATTGATCTATGTCACCTTGCATCGGCGAAAGAGAAGTGGTCAGGCAATTGACATCAAAAGTGTTCACGTCAACCAAATCATCAAAAGGATGTGACTCTGTTAACGCCTGATCCTGTGAATCTGGGAAGCGTAGTTCCTTTGATTCAATAAGGTCTTACACCAAGTTTCTAAACGTGATGCACTCTTTAGTAGTATGAGTGAATGACCCATGCCATTTACAGAAGTTCCTTGACTTCTCTTTGTCAATACGAAGAACTCGATGACCCGACATCAATCGAATTCGTCCATTTTGGAGCATGAATTAGACGATTTCGTTAGCTTTCGACTCATCAAAGGAATATTTCCTTTCTTCCTGTGTTTTCGGAGATGCCTTGGCTCGAAAGGTTTTCTTCGTCAATTCTTCTCACGTTAAGGGTTGTCCCTTTACGTATTCTGCGATGTCGACGTCGACAATTAGTTCTGCTTGATAGGTTACCACATATCCCGTTATCAAACTCCCTTTCGCCTGGCTTTTCTCACTAAGGAGATTTTCATGCGGGATAGCTCTCCTGGCCAGCTCGTTCCAATCTCTGAAGACTTCTCCTTCTAATTTCTTTCTGAATCCAAGAAGAAGGGAGTCCTAGGCGATAGCGATGAGCTCGGCCTCGGATGCAGAGGTCTTACATCTGAGCCGTGCTTTTCAAAGCTTGTTAAAAGGTACAGCTACAGGTTCACCAGGTTGTCGTTTCATGTGAGTGAGATCTTGCAAACTCACTGCTGGGTTAGTTTGTGCAAACGCCAGCGTGAATTGGACCTGCATGTCATCCTAATTCCCCACTGAATTATTAGGCAGGTTTATGTACCACGTAAAGGTGGCTCCAGTAAGGGAGCTTGGAAACAGGCGAAGTTTCCAAAAACCATTAATGGCGACCTCCCCAGCCTGATGAGTGAAGCGGACAATATGCTCCACAGGCGAAATTTCTTCTTCGCCCGAAAAACGGTCAAATTCAGGAACGCGATATCCCCTAAGAAAAGGGTAGTCTTGATCGATATTGTCAGGATACGGAGCCCGATATAGTTAAATCTCATTTGCCTCGTCTGCCCTAGGAATTGAGTAACGTAGTCCCTGATCTCAGGCGTAATCTCTGGTGGCGCGATTATTTCGGGTATTGTCGTCTCCCTCCTATGTACTGGTTAGGGAATATATTCAGAGTGCCGTTGATCTTCAGTAGGGCGAATAAATTTGCTTTCTACGGGCCTGACGAACTCTTCCCTTACCCGGAACGGAGGTTGGTATGCAGTTTGGTGAATTGGTTGCACAACCCTTTTGCCTTCGTTTATCACGAGCGGCGGATTATTATACATCGTTCTTCCAAGACTTGCATAGGTAGGGACATCATCAATATCAACCTTCCTTTTTCCTTCGGCAATTATTGCCCTATGGGAAGAATAATCAGGTTGATACCTGGTACCCGATTCAACCCTTCTGTCAACGGGGCTGCTCAATGGTACCCTTGACACAGTTCCAAGTTTTTGGAAAACGGCCTCCATTTTGAATTCGATTGTTTCCTTGAAGGCGTCGTGCTTCTGGTAGATAACACCGACCTTCTCCATTAAGAGCTGGAGAGTGGTCATGATAGCCGACAGTTCTCCAGCTAAGGCCGGGTTTGAACCATGTCCATCGTTGGTATTTTCTCCGTCAAAGTTGTTGCCTCTAAGGTTGTTTGAATTACCACTAGATCGAGTCGTTGGCATTGTGTTAGCCCTTTTTCTCCCACGGTGGTCGCCAAAGGCGTGTTCGCACCGGAAGTGACCGCGGATAAGTCGGATCCAAACATGTCGGAAATCTCTGGCACTACGAGCAACTGGTGCCCAGAGGATTCGTTGAATGTGTGGTCGCCGTATGAAATAAAAGAAAGAGAGGGGGCAAGACAGTGGACGAACACCCTTCGAAAGTGAGCAGGAGCGCAGGAGTATAAAGAGAGCTTGAACGCTGGAATGTATGAAAAGATAAATTGACAATATGTCCGTCTGTAGAGAGGTGTGTTTGTACAATACCTAAGAACAAGTATTTATACTAAGCTAGACCTACGTATATACGGTTAAGAAATATTGCACATATATTACGCTTCCTTTGCTGCTGGTCTCTATGGAATATCTCCTTTCCATATGAGTAATCTTGGCAACAATCTCCTTCCGGACCTTGGGATCTTCTGGAGGCTTTCTTAACAGTTAAGTTGATCGATCGCATCGCCCAATGGCCTTCGCCGTAGAGTTTCCTCGCTCGTTCAACCAACTGTCGCTTGTCACTTCCGCTGTCCCTTGTCGCCCATCGCATGATATCCCTGTTGCTTGGTGGCTGCTTCGCCTAGTAAGCCTTCGCCTGATGTGTTTCCATTGCCACCTCCTTACTGAATTTCCGTTATTTGAGCCTGCATTCTGGACCGTTGATCCATAGATGAGACCGAGATCTGTGCCCGAGAATTTCTGTTGTTAAATAGTAAAAAAAAACACAGCAACTTCAAACTGCACCTCACATCGACTAAGATGAAGGGCGGACGGTGTCAACCTGAAATATGAACGATGCACTCTTCTTCTTCTTCTTCTGATGGCAACGACACTTGAGAGATTATGCACGATTCTTCAGCTTCTAAACCTGCATTCTTCGATAATCGGTTTATGTTCTCGGGTTTATTTGGGAAGTGGTGATTTGCTGTATTACAGGAAGGGTTTGCAGTACTACTGTGACACAGGAAATTGTTTCTGGAAATAAGGAACAAGGAAATTTGGAGAGGATATTTTGGATAACTACGGAGCCTTCATTTCTTTTCTTACGACCAGAATGTCTTCTTGGTCTTTCTCTCACTCTCATTACATTATTTTGAGATTACTACTCTCCACCCCGACGTCCTTTCATTACAATTTGGTGGAGAAAAAAAATATAGTTGCACATTCGTACTTCCATTAAATCACCACTCCCATCCTAAACAACGCGAATAGAAAAAACACGTGTCACATTCTTTAGTATAAGTCAATAACATCACTTAGCAATTTTGTGGTGCGATTTGCTCCCTACTCACGCTATCAATATTCTCCCTTAATCGCGAACACTATCCCCTCAGAGATGACAAATCATGTTGTGTACAGACTTCAGTCTGTAGAATGCCGTGGCCATCTCATTCTGCGTAAGGACTTTGTCCTCTCTTGCCCTTGAGAATTTGAAGGCAAGATGATGCATTCGTGTAGTAAGCGCATCCATAAACTCGGCCGCATTCATCTATTCATCATAACATCAGGGGAACCTCTGCCTTAGCAGACCATATTTTGTCTCTACTCTTGAGCAACTAAGTGTTATCATCAGGATGGGCAATTGAATCCCATTAATGCAGTAGGCGCTATCGATAGGTGCAGAATCAAGAGAACAGGGATAGACCCCGCGTCCAGGGAGGGGTTCTTATTCGCTGTGGAATATAAAGATCAAGTGAAATCCTCTTCGTGTGGTTGGGGGGTTTAGGAGAGCGATCCTGTCTTGATGAGAGACGTTTCCTTCACGACCAACTAGGGCTTGGGTTATAATATAGATCCGATTACTGGCAATCCCTTAAAACTCGGGATTACAAGATTTTTCATTAATCAACTAAAAACGTTATTCCCGGTACATAAAACAATTAATTCTAATTATATACAAAAAAAAAAAAATAGAGTGAAACATTACAACGACCAAATATTTCGCAGCCAATTGAAAAAATAATTTCACAAAACATTCACCAAATCTTAAAAATCTTACAAAATCATTTTGTAGATTACCTTTTGATAACATACGTATTGTATATGTACTACTTTACTAAATCACTTCTTATAAATACAAAACATAATTAAACATAAAATAGTAAAGTAAATACAAAGGAATCCTACTCAAGTGGCGCCTTTTTTAATACGAAAAACTCTTGGATGCATTTTTTTAGTATTTAATATATTATCCTTTTTTACAAGATATATGTCAAAACGTATAATTATCTTTGCTCTTCAAAACTTTCATACTTTTAAGCAAACAAGTTCGTAATGTCATGCACAAAAAATCGTTTTCTACGAAATAAATGTTTCACTTTATGAAAGAATTGCCTCCATAAAATTCGTTAAAATCTACAAAAAGTTTAGCCATTGTGATACGGGGACAGCAAGGAATAGATGATTCCTAAACCGAAAACGAATGGGGACGTCACTGAAAAGGGTGCGGAATGGAGTGACGCTCGGTATGGACGGAAGGTGTGTATGGGGTAGGCGGCTGAATGATGAAAAGGAAGGGTTGAGATCAACCTTCACGGATACAGATGCTCCACCGTGAAAGAAGACTCGGGTAGACTCGTTTGGCCGTGGATACAGATACACCACCACGAACAAGACGAGGGCGAGGCACAACACGGAGGATACAGATACACCACCACCGGTTGATACACTCTACTCAGTCCGCACTTGGAAATCCACCAAATGAAGAACGAGGTTTGAAGGAGAATCCACTCACTTCGGATAAAAGACACTAAGTCTGATAAGGGTTTATAATTTGATTCAAGCTGCCTTGCAAATGAGTACAAGGTGGCCATTATATAGGGAACACCTGAAAAAGAACTTAAATGCACGAAAGGAACCTAGGCTAGATGCATGCAAGGCAAGATTCATGGACGAGCCATAAATGGCTTATTGGAAATGCAACAAGTAAATGCAAAGCATGAATGACAAATGCATGAATGAAGAATGCGAATTGGTTCAGCTTCTTCAAGGCTCTTCATCTTCGAGACTCTTGGCTTGGCCGACTCTTCATTGCTCAGTCGCAGATGATCGCAAGTCGCACTTACTTGAGTCGCACTCGTCGACTTGAGTCGCATTCGTCGACTTGAGTCGCACTCGTCGAGTCGCAAGTCGCAGCTCAGTCGCAGGCGAGTAAAGTGACGCCTCTCTTGTTGCACGTCGACGGGGATAAGTTGTCGTCCGTCTTTGTATCATCCTCCCCTTGTTGAAAAGAGTTTGTCCTCAAACTCTCGTCGTCGTCATCCTCCACAAATGGCATGAGATCTTGGACGTTGAATGTGGCAGAAACTCCATAGTCACTGGAAGATCAATTTTGTAGGCGTTGTTGTTGATGCGCTCGATGATCTTGAATGGTCCTTCTGCGCGCGGCATTAGCTTGTTCTTCCTCTTGCCTGGGAATCGGTCCTTGCGCAAATGAATCCAAACTAGGTCTCCTGGCTGAAATATCTTCACTCTTCTTCCGCGATTGGCTCTCTCCGTGTAACGTTGATTGGCCTTCTCGATCTGCGCTCGAATCTTCTCATGGAGCGATCGTATCTCCCTAGCGCGCTCCTCAGCATCTCGGCTAACTGATCTCATATCGCTCGCAGGCATTAGTTCAACAGGGACTAAAGGATTGAGTTCGTAAACTACCTGGAAGGGTGATGACTTCGTTGTCGAACTTGGGGCTCGATTGTATGCGAATTCAGCATGGGCAATCTTAATGTCCCAATCCTTCTGGTTCTTCGAGACCAAGGTTCGAAGGATTGCAGCCATAGTGAAATTGACAACCTCCGTTTGTCCATCGGTTTGCGGATGATAAGCTGTGCTGAATACAAGCTTCGTTCCCAATTTGTGCCACAGTGTCTTCCAAAAGTAGCTAAGGAACTTCTTGTCGCGATCTGAAACGATCGACTTGGGTACTCCATGCAACCTTAGCACTTCTCGAAAGTAGAAATCTGCTACGTTGGTCGCATCGTCCGTTTTCTGACATGGGATGAAGTGTGCCATCTTCGAAAATCGGTCGACCACTACCATGATCGAATCCTTTCTTCGCTGCGTTCTTAGCAATCCTACTACAAAATCCATACTCACATGTTCCCATGGTCGCTCTGGGACGGGTAATGGAGTGTAGAGACCCTGAGGTTGGACACGGCTCTTCGCTTGCTGGCCAGTCGCACATCTCGCGATTAGTCCTCGCACTTGCTTCTCCATTCAAGGCCAATAGAAATGCTCTTGTAGCATTGCCAGCGTCTTGTCAACTCCAAAATGTCCAGCGATTCCTCCTCCATGGACTTCTCGTATAAGTAGCTCTCGCGTAGAACTCCTTGGAATGCATAGCTTAGAGTCGCGAAATAAGAATCCATTCACCTGGTGGAATCGATCGATGGCTTGTTGGGCGCATTGGACGAAGATCGCTCCAAAATCTTCATCGTCCTTGTACAACTCCTTCAAATACCTAAATCCAATCAGCTTTGTCTCCATTGCAGATAGTAAAATCATTTTCCTCGAGAGAACATCTGCGACTACATTCTTCGCGCCTGGTTTGTGCTTCAAGACAAAGTTGAATGCTTGTAGAAACTCTACCCACTTCGCATGTCGGCGACTAAGCTTGTGCTGACCATTGATGTACTTGAGAGCTTCATGATCGGTGTGCAACACAAACTCTCTGGGCAGCAAGTAATGACTCCAAGTCTCGAGTACTCGAACAATTGCTAAGAACTCCTTGTCATATGTCGAGTAGTTCAATTTGGCGCCGTTAAGCTTCTCGCTGAAATAAGCGATGGGTCTTCCCTCCTGCAGCAAAACTCCTCCAATTCCTACTCCCGATGCATCACATTCCACTTCAAACATCTTCGCAAAGTCGGGTAAAGCAAGAACTGGGGCTGCGCTTAGACACTCCTTCAGTCGCTCGAAACTAGCTTGTGCGACTGGTGTCCACTCGAATTTGTCTCCCTTCAAACATTCGGTGAGTGGGGCTGCGATTGAGCTAAATCCTTGAATGAACCTCCGATAGAACGACGCCAAGCCATGGAAGCTGCGAACGTCGTGGAAACTCCTTGGAGACGGCCATTCCTTGATCGCTTCAATCTTGCTCTTGTCCACCTTAATTCCTTCTGCTGAGACGACAAATCCAAGAAATATTACACTCGGTTGGAAGAACTCACATTTCTTGAGATTTCCATATAGCTTTTCCTCCCGAAGTGTGTTGAACACAACTCGCAAATGATTGATATGCTCTTTATTGCTCCGGCTGTAGACAAGAATATCGTCGAAGTAGACGACCACAAACTTCCCCATGAATGGTCGCAAGACATGGGTCATTAGTCGCATGAACGTGCTGGGCGCGTTTGACAATCCAAATGGCATCACCAACCACTCGTACAACCCGTACTTAGTCTTGAAGGCTGTCTTCCACTCGTCGCCTTCTTTCATCCGGATCTGGTGATAACCACTTCGCAAATCCACTTTGGAAAACACCTGCGCTCCATGCAACTCATCCAACATATCATCCAGTCGAGGGATAGGAAAGCGATACTTTACTGTGATTTTGTTGATCGCTCGACTGTTCATGCACATTCTCCATGAGCCATCCTTCTTCGGCACCAATATGGCTGGAACCGAACATGGGCTCAAACTCTCTCGAACTAATCCCTTGTTGACAAGCTCGTCGACTTGCCTCTGCAACTCCTTTGCCTCCTCTGGATTGCATCGATAGGCTGGTCTATTGGGTAGCGACGCCCCCGGAACCAAGTCGATTTGATGTTGTATGCTCCGCAGCGGTGGTAATTCGCCTGGTAGCTCCTCTGGAAATACGTCCTTGAACTCCTCAAGAATGGAAGCGGCCTGAGGATGGCTCGTCGCTTGACCTGGGGCGGATTCGACAAGAACCACAAAATAAGCCTTCTCACCTTCTTGAATCGCTCGAACTAGTTGAACTCCCTTGAGAGGCTGGTTGCTAAGTCGATCCTGGGTCGCGATTGTAGGCTGACTAGTGAGGGGCATCAAAGTGACCTTCTTCTCTCCGATGTGGATGGAATACGTATTGCGATACCCGTCGTGTTGCACGCGTCGATCAAACTGCCACGGTCTTCCCAATAGTAGGTGGCATGCATCCATGGGAATGACGTCGCAAGCGACTTCATCCTGGTAGCTCTTCCCAATGGAAAATGGAACTCGCGCTCGCTGGGTGACTCGAACGTCACTCTCCTTGTTGAGCCATTGTAGACGGTAGGGATGTGGGTGCGCTTCGATGGGCAACTTCAGCTTTTCAACCATCGTTCTTGACACGGCGTTGGTGCAGCTACCACTATCCACAATCACCAAACATACCTTTCCTGCGACCGTGCGCCTAGTATGGAAGATGCTCTCCCTTTGACTTTCCTCTTTCGCCGGTGTCACACTTAAAGCCTTTCGGACGACCAACAGCTCTTCTTCGTCCGGATACTCCTCTATCTCTTCGGCATCCCAAACAGGGTCGACGTTCTCATCGAACTCTTCTTCTCCATCAGACGGCTCTTTAATGACAACGTTTCTTCTCGTCGGACACTCAGAAGCCATGTGCCCAACTCCTTGGCACTTGAAACATCGTCTAGCATTATCTCGCTCGTTCGACTTAACTTCTGGTCTAGTAGTCGATGAAGGAGTTTTTCTCGATGTCGTCAATGGTGGCTTTACCTGGGAGCTACTCCCCTTGTTGAAAGGCGCGGCCTCCACAAATGGGCGGGTAGTCGCTCTCCTCGCTTGCTGCTGCTCCACCTTGTGCGCCAATGTTCGCACATCGTTGAAACTCCAATATTGCTGTAGGTCAACGGCATCTGCGATTTGGGGCTTAAGTCCTCGAAGATACCTGGCAATGGTTTGCTCTGGGGCTTCTTGGACATCACATTGCAGCAACAGTCTCTCGAACTCCCATGTATACTCCGATACACTTGAGACTTGTTGTAGCGACTGCAATTTGAGGTAGAGATCTCGTCGATGATGCTCCGGTAGAAATCTCTTCGTCATGGACCTCTTCATTTTTGACCACGTACGAATTGTATCACGCCCTTCCCTACGGCGCTGCTGGTTGGTGTTCTCCCACCATAAACTCGCGTACTTCTTTAATTTCAAGGCAGCCAGTTTCACCTTTCGATCCTCGGGCACTTCCTCGTAATCAAATATGCGCTCCACGGTGTGCATCCAATCGATGAACTCGTTGGGGTCCAAGTTTCCTTCGAACTCAGGAATCTGAACGCTCATCGTCGGGGCTCTTCTCTCCTGCCTACGATTCTCCAGTGAAGAACCTCGTTGAGACTCCTCACGCCATGGGTTCTCCTCATCATCGCTCTCTATTCGACTGCGGGAAGTCGATGCATGGTGTGTCCGTAACGACTGTAGTTGCTGTTGAAGATCGGCTATCTGTTCCTCAAGCCGAGCAACTTGTGCTTCGTCTAGAGTCATACCGCGTTGAAATCTTCCGGCCATGGACAACCTCGCGCTCTGATACCAAGATGATACGGGGACGGCAAGGAATAGATGATTCCTAAACCGAAAACGAATGGGGACGTCACTGAAAAGGGTGCGGAATGGAGTGACGCTCGGTATGGACGGAAGGTGTGTGTGGGGTAGGCGGCTGAATGATGAATAGGAAGGGTTGAGATCAACCTTCACGGATATAGATGCTCCACCGTGAAAGAAGACTCGGGTAGACTCGTTTGGCCGTGGATACAGATACACCACCACGAACAAGACGAGGGCGAGGCACAACACGGAGGATACAGATACACCACCACCGGTTGATACACTCTACTCAGTCCGCACTTGGAAATCCACCAAATGAAGAACGAGGTTTGAAGGAGAATCCACTCACTTCGGATAACAGACACTAAGTCTGATAAGGGTTTATAATTTGATTCAAGCTGCCTTGCAAATGAGTACAAGGTGGCCCATTATATAGGGAACACCTGAAAAAGAACTTAAATGCACGAAAGGAACCTAGGCTAGATGCATGCAAGGCAAGATTCATGGACGAGCCATAAATGGCTTATTGGAAATGCAACAAGTAAATGCAAAGCATGAATGACAAATGCATGAATGAAGAATGCGAATTGGTTCAGCTTCTTCAAGGCTCTTCATCTTCGAGACTCTTGGCTTGGCCGACTCTTCATTGCTCAGTCGCAGATGATCGCAAGTCGCACCTACTTGAGTCGCACTCGTCGACTTGAGTCGCATTCGTCGACTTGAGTCGCACTCGTCGAGTCGCAAGTTGCAGCTCAGTCGCAGGCGAGTAAAGTGACGCCTCTCTTGCTGCGCGTCGACGGGGATAAGTTGTCGTCCGTCTTTGTATCACATTGCCAAAATTGAACGTTAATACTATTTATTTCCATAAATATACTGAAAATACAAGTAACAGCATATATGCTCCATTATAGGTTTTTTTTTTTCTGTTTTACAGTTTTTTTTTAGAAAAAACAATCGTACTTTTATTCATTTATTTCGTACACAAATTAAAAAAAAAAACATACTGTGAGTAAAACTCTACTCTGAATACGAAATTCCACCTACTATTTATGAAATATTTAAATTGTGTGTTTTTTGGGAAAGAAATTCGTACTATACGTATTTTCTTATGAACAGTAACTTCGACAAAAAGGAACACAATTTTCACTTAAAAATACGAATTTTCTTTTACTGGATTTTTGTTTTTTTGAAGATAAGTATTCCTATTTTTGTACATCTATTTCTTACACAAATAGATAAATATATATTTAAATTTACCGCTCAACCATTTGTTTGTTTTTTCAGGAAAGAAATTTGTAGGATGCATATGATCAGTAACTTTTGACGAAATTTCCTCTTAGAAATACGATTTCTTTGCTTTTTCATTATATAAAAAAAAATTGTACCCAGCGAAAATTGACATACAATTTGTATAATACATGAAAATTGCTGATACGAACAAATTCTTGCATTATCACTAAACTAAACGACAAAATATTAATTACTGAAATATTTGTACAACTACGAATGCTCTTTTGGAAAAGAAAATGATGAAAAATTTTAAATTTTTTAGTGGGAAAATTTTTTTGAGAAAAGTGTTTTCCATGATTTTCCTTTTCTATGGAAACAAACAGAGCGGAAAGGAATTGATTACTCTCCCCAGAATTACCAAACAAACAAATCTTTTTTTACATCCCTTTTTATTAATAAATTATAAATAATGATGGTACATTTTAATTGCTTAACGAAAAAGACTCGCTGTTTATTTAAAAGAACCTGCAGATAGACAAGTATATGTTCAGCCATACGTGATCAATAGGCATCCATGAGGAAGAGGGAACATTTATCAAATCACCCAAGATTAGCTAAGTTGACGTGCCAATCCATCGATTCTCCGAATCCGTCCAACATTACAAGCGATTCCCAACAACTACAAGTTTGGAACTTGTTTTGATACGAGATTCTTTCCAAGTCGTGTTACGTCAACCAAAGAATCCGTCCGCTTCTTGAGCTGCAATCTTTCCCTGTCTGCGTGTCCCAGCTATATATGATCCAAAGTATTTGGCCGCCAGCCAGATGCCGGCGGCCCTTCTAATAATGGCAAACTCTACTTCTCCTCCCTCTGTAATGCATTCTGCTTCTTCCTCCATGTCTCGTAGGAACTACGGGGTCTTTCTCAGCTTCCGTGGCCCTGATTGTCGTAACACCATCGTTAGCCACCTCTACGATGCGCTGTGCCAGAATGGCGTGAATGTCTTCAAGGACAATGAAGAGCTTGAGGCAGGACAGAGGAGATCGGAGCTCTTCGAGGCCATCGAAGGGTCACGCATCGCCATCGTCATGTTTTCGGAGAACTATGCTCGCTCTAGGTGGTGCTTGGATGAGCTGAAGAAGATCATGGATTGCCGCGACCAGGGGAAGCTCGATGTGCTCCCTATATTCTACCGGGTGAGCCCCGGGGAGGTTAGGTTGCACGAGAAGCCGAACGGGGATAAAGGGTGTTATCAGGCAGCAATCGAGGAGATGCAGGTAAAGTACGGGAAGGATTCCGAGATGGTGAAGGGTTGGAGGAAGGCTCTTTGGCAAGGAGGTGACATGATTGGCATCCCTTTGAGTCTAGGGTGAGTAAAATTTACATTTCGTTCTTGCTTTTCTTCTTTTCTGCATTTTTGGAGGTTGTTTTTGCTTCGCCGCAGGCAAGATGAGGGTAGTGTAGTTCAAGAAATCGTCCGTAAGGTCTCAAAGAAACTCAATCGTTTCCCTCTAGAAGTTGCAAAGTATCCAGTGGGAATTGATCGTAAGCTTGAGGAAGTTAGGCCGTTACTACACTTAGATCCGCACGAAAGCAATGTTTACATGATAGGAATCGCTGGGGAAGGCGGCATAGGAAAGACGACGATATCCAAGGCGATTTGTAATGACGTCGCGGATAGGTTTGATGATTGGTGCTTTCTACGCAATGTAAGAGAGTCTTCGAGGGACGCCAGGGGCCTCGCTCTTTTACAACAGGAGCTTTTACGTAAGCTGTTGAGCGATGAGCACTTGACTGTGCAGAGTGTTGATGCCGGTATACCGATGATCAAGGAAAGGCTTTGTAATAAAAGAGTCCTCATCATCCTTGATGATGTGGATGAATTAGCACAACTCGATGCATTGGCAGGGAGTCGGAGCTGGTTTGGCAAAGGTAGCAGAATCATCATTACAACAAGAGACATTCATGTGTTACCTTCTGACCGCGTTCAGCACGTACACAGAGTAAGTTCGTTGGAGAAGGCAGAAGCTGACAGTCTTTTCCGATTACATGCTTTTGGAGAGAGTCGGGATAACAAAAAAATCAGCCAGGAACTCATAGAGCGTTTCGTTGGATATGCTAGCCAGCTTCCGCTAGCGCTCGTGGTGCTAGGTGCGTTCTTACGTGATAGAATCCCATCCGTTTGGGAGGGGAAACTGAAGGAGCTCTTGGAGAGTCCAGACTCAGAAATAAACTCCGTGTTGAGAATAAGCTTCAACGGACTTGAGGACAAACACAAAGAAATATTTCTGGATGTTGCATGCTTCTTCAGTGGATGGTCCATATACAAGGTGGAGAAAATCCTCGATAGTTGCGGGTTCATGACGTCGTTAGGAATAGCGATCCTTATCGAGCGTTGCCTGGTGACAGTTAATGGTGGTACGATCCAGATGCATGACTTGCTCGTCGTAATGGGAAAGAGCATCGTACGAGACAGTTATCCGCCAAGCAGGATTTGGCAGTACGAAGACTTCCTGGACATCATATCCAAGAACACTGACAGAAGTAAGATGTCTCTCGCAATCAACATGTTACCCTTCAGTTGGCATGCAATTTGGGAAAAATTTGGACAGGTAAAAGAAAAACTTGCTGTAAAAGGGATTGTGCTGAACTTGGAAGAGAAGAAGCTCATCCCCGTCCAGCCTAATACTTTGCTTGGCTTCAAGAATTTACGAATCTTTATCGCCCGTAACGTTGACGGACCTAAGAAACCATTACGGATGCCTAGTGAATTGAGATGGCTCGAGTGGCCGGGATATTCTGCATCTGCCATTGAGTTTGATCCATCATCCAACCAAATAGTTGGCCTTGATATTAATAAGAGCTGGATCACAAAAATCAAGGGAAAGGTAAACAACTGATCCATCAAGTTCCTTTCTTTCTATTTTATCAATTCATTTCATTTCTGCAGTGACCATGAAATATATCTTTGCAGGGATTCAAGGAACTGAAGTATGTTAACTTGTTGAGCTGCAGTTTCCTTTCCACTTTGCCGGACCTCTCAAAGAGTTCGAAGTTGGAGGATTTGAACCTCGGAGGGTGCTCAAGTCTGACCACCCTCGATGAGGCCGTGGGATCCTTTGAGAATCTTGTACACCTGTACGCTGGGGATTGTTCCCGTCTAGTAAAAGTTCCCAGGTTGTTGAGATCGAAGCGTCTCGAAACACTTGCACTTTGGGGATGCGAGAAACTCAATGAACTTCCCAGATTCATGGAGCACGCATTCCTCAAAGAACTGCATCTTTCGGGAAGCGGTCTGATAGCGCTGCCGGAATCCATCAGCAACCTAGTAGCATTAGAGATATTATATATGTCACGTTGCGAGCAGCTCTCAATAATTCCCAGCAGCATTTACGAACTGCGATCTCTCCGGGAGCTCTGTTTTTCGAAGTGTTCAAAACTAGAACGGTTCCCTCGAAGACTTGCTGGGTTAGCAGCAGACATTCTAGGACTCCCGAACCTGGTCACTTTGATTTTTTCTGATTGCAGATTGAAGGACCTGGAGTTTTTAGCCGATCTGGCTTGTTTCCAGACTTTGGATAAACTGGACTTGTCGGCAAATGTGTTCGCTCGTATTCCTGGATGCTTAAGCAAGTTTGAGAACTTGAAGACATTGCTGCTGCGTGACTGTAGGAACCTTGTAGAAGTTCCAGAGCTTCCCAGCAATTCGGTCTTTCATGTGGAGACCACCAGATGTTTTAACTTGAGATCTTTCCCAAGACTCCACACATTTATTTGTCGATTTCCGAGATTATATGAGGTTGATCTCTCTGAATGTTCGTTGGGTAGCAACTTCATCATCGCATCGCTGCCGTTAGAGGTCTTCACTTCTTTCTCGTTTGTCTCATTTTCTGAAACTACTTGATGAAGAATGCATTGGGTGAATGGACGAAACCTTTTTAGTGATTTTGTTGTCATCTTGTTTCTCTCATCATATCTTTGACGTAACAGAAGGTCCGTGAGTTCACCGGAGAAGCCAGCGTCATCTGTCCACAGAACGAGTTTCCACAGTGGGTGAATTTCCAGAGTACGGAGAGTGGTTCCTGCTATCAAGTTTCCTTACCCAGAAGCGGATGATATCTTGGGCATGGCACTCTTTGTCACTGTGGAGAGTGGTTGTATTCCGTTTGATGACCTTCTTAGAGATTACCTTGTCTACCCTTGGGCCAATGTCGTGGTTGGCAGCCGGAAGTTCAGGATAAAATTAAGCAGTTGGGAGGTAGTTCACACCTGGTTTGTGTATATTACTCACGTACCAATCCAAGACAATGACTCCTACGTGAAGCCGAATCAACATAGCATCACCTTGGAGTTCCCTGAGGAGGAGGAAGTGAAGTTTCTCAAGTGGGGAGTGCGGATGCTGTGCAAGCGAGAGCAAGATGACCACCAGATTAGGGTCCGCAAAATAGAGAGTAACAAGAGCCGATAGTTCTGGATCTGAGCATGAATGAGCGTCCCTGCTAATCTGATTAGGAATCTACCCCATGTAAAATTATAAGAATCGTTGTAATAATAAAGAGTTTTATTCGTAGTACGTACTTGTTGGCCACGTTGTCGCAAAAGTCTAGTATACTAGTTATTGACAACCTATCAGCGAAAGATAAATTAACTGAATGTGCGGAATATATCCTCGAGTGATTCGTGGGATATAAGAAATTTCATAATGGTTCAGGACGCTTTGTCAACATCCATTCTCACCCATAAATTAGATGACTATTGCTAAAACGAAACTAATTAGCGATTATTAAAGGCCATGAGTGATCAACTTATTTATGTACATGCCTTAAAACCTAAATGTAGAAAGTAAAGTTAACATGATTAATTTTCTACGTGAAAAAAAGGTAAATGAATAAACTTTCAAATATAACTTCTTGATATACAAATGGCGTCACCCTATAACAATTATCGATTACGTATCAGATTAAATTGATGAATATTTGATTTAATGAAATTCCCAAGATGCTTAAACGAATACCTTCTGTGATTGGAAGTAATTCGAGATTAATCTTCGTGAGTACCAAATTCAATTTCATTCTATCCAGGATTTCTAATTCAATAAACCTAAACAAATGTTGATAATTGCTCCAAAATTGGTTCTTTGATGGATATGTTAGAGTCAACTTTACGTAACATTTCTATAAATAAGTAATTTATTTCCTTTAATATGAAATATATTATTAATTTATTTTCTTTGGTAACAAATTATACGCTTTTGATCGGATTAGCATCTTGATCGATATGAATAATTTCAAGAAAATATTCCTTTTAATTTATTAATTAAATAATTATCTAATTAAGAAAATATTTCCTTACAAAAGATAGTAGCTTATGTAGTTGTAAAAAGTTGGCTTTTGTCTAGTAGTAGGTCAAACTTCTTGTGGCTCGTTGTCAAAATCATATCAAAACTATGTACTCAAGGTACGATTCTTACGAAATCCCATGGTATGTGTCGGTCTTGTAAGAGTTGGAATTCCTTGTATTCTCATGATACTAGTTTTTGTAAATGGATATCTCATCTCGATGGACAATGTGTGACATCATTTGTTCTACCACCTGCGCTACGACATCTTTGAGGACTGGGGCTATTAATTTGAAAGTTATTGTGACATTTTGAGTTATTTTAAATTAATTAGATTTTGTATTACATTGTCCGTGAAAAGATGATATTTCAAACATATAAAATTATTATCCTTACAGTCAAGTGATAAAATAAATATATCATATAGGACATGTATATGTCATGAAGGTTATTGAGGTTTTTGGTGTTTTTATTTGCTTTTTTTTAGTAAAATACAATACAATTGATAATACATACTAAACCGGTGAATATACGAGGTCTGTATGAAAATATTATTAATTGAATTTTTTTTTTTGAAAATTTACGAGTTTGTAGCCCTTACGACGGGACCTGAAAACTTGTCTCTTGTCTTCAAAATCCATATGAACGCTAAGCGTTGGGATTCTAGTTCAAGAGGAAGCACCTTGGACCAACCAGGTCATCTTAATGTCTTCACGTTGGATGATCCCATCTAACCTAAAGACGAGTATTGAAAACACATTTTTGATAAAAAAAAATTAAAAGGGGTGTATTTTCAAAATCTGTTTATTTTGTAAAATTTAAATAAGGGTTTTCAAAATTCGTTTTTAACTTCGATTGTACTTGTGGATTTTTTTTCAAGCCAATGGTATCTTTATACATTCCTCCTGGATATATTAGCATAGCGTGGCACCAAAGTAATAGGTAGAAGCTCTTTACTTTTTTTGGGGGCATGTTTTCTTCCAATAATGTTTATATATATTATTTAATTATTAAAAAAGAAATACAAGTATAAAATTGTAAAAAAATACTTATTTGAAATAACTAGAAGTCCAATAACTTTCGGAATTATTTTGAAGTCTTTCTGTGTTCAAACGATGGCACTTGTTGTTTGGTCAGCCAGAAGGATGTTAATCATACCTCTGTCGAATGATGTCCATTATGAAGGTGGACCACCGGCTTTCCGACAAGATTGGCTTTGTCCTTGTTGAGTACTGGATTCCAAAGCAGCGGTCCAAGCATCTGCATCTGAAAGCCAGAACCACAAGTCTTATGGTAAGTGGTAGTGAAGCAAAAGTGCTTCCTAGGGAGAAAAAGGTCGCAACTGAGGGACCGGGCAGTTGTTACATTTCGAGGAAGCTCCTGATCCCAGTGTTACTGGCGGCAATGAAACGGCGACATACAGGAAATACTCAACGAAGTTCTCGGGGAGTCAATCAACCGCAATCAAACATTTTGTATACCATCAAGCGCAGGATGTTCAAGCGTAGCGATGACACCATCGAAGAGAACATTCTTGTGACAGAACACGGAACATAGATACGAAGAAAGCTAAGGGCATGTTTGCCAAACTTGCTGGAGGAGTAGACAGTTGAGCAAAAAGCAAGACTGTCACTGTCACAGTCGAACAGGAAGGCATCCACAGAGTCGAGGAGCAAATTGACGTTCTCCATGGAGAGTAGCTCAGCAGTAGTCGTAACCATTGCCGAGGCCGAGTTTTTGTCTTCCATGGTTGACTGATGAGAAGCGGGCAGGGGAGCCTCATTTAATTCTTCAAGTGAAAGTTCAAACAAGAGCAAGATGACCACTAGAAAATGTTCTGCAAAACAGAGTAATGTGTGCGACGGTTCTAGATCCAAGTATGAGTCTTCCAATGGATGTCTCTACGAATCTTATTATGAATCTAACCCATCTGAATGGTAAGAATCATCGTCATAGTCAGAGTCATTTTCATATTCCATCTCGTCGCGTATCTTATGGACCTTGAACATGGGGTCATCTCTCTCATCCTTGCATACAACCCGCAACCCGCAACGTTTGAGCCATATTCGGTCCCCCTCGAAACAGAAGATTATGTTGTTCCAGTCAACTTGTGTGGAGAAGTCTGCATCTTCTTCTGACAGCTGTGGTTGGCGAGGAATGTACAAGAACCATGTATGAACCTGCTCCCACTGATCTAAAGCTGATCTCTCAAGGTAATTACCACTGCCAACCACAAACCTCACTTCAGGAAATGTTGGAGCTTTCCCTGAAACACGAAAAGTGACAGATATTGCCAAACCTAAGATATCATCCTCTGTCTTGCCTTCAGGAAGAGTAACTGCATATTCTGAACGACATCTTGTAATTTCAAACTCCATCCATTTTGGGAACTCCGCCCATGGAACAATCACATCGACAGATCCACTAAACTCTCGAATTGTCTGTCATTGAAAACAAAAATAAAGGAAAACACAGATTTAGAGCACCTGTATTTCGTGAGCGACCAGAGAAAGCAGGGGAACATAGAAAGAGATAGGCGGATGTTGATACCTCTAACGAAAATAATTGGTCCATATTTTGGGAAACCAAATTATGGCAGTTAGATAAATCCATGTAGAACCTTGCGGGAGAACGGACGATAACTGCATGGTAGCTCGACAAACTTCTCAACTCCTTGCATCCCATTAGGTATAGCTTGACATGATCCGGGAGCTTAGGTACTTCCCCAAGATGTTCACAAGAACACAACCAAAGTGTTTCCAAGTTCTGGAACATGCTTATGCACGAAGGAATACAAGTGAAGCCATTGCCTGAAACATTTAATTCCTTCAGTCGCTTGAAACAAGTCAGATCCATCAAGAACTCCACATCCTTCAAATTGCAATACTGCAAATCCAAACGAACAAGGTTCGGGAGGACATCATCCGCTGCATTCCCTGATTCTTTTCGAGGGAATCTTTCCAGTTTTGAACATCCACAAGCCAATAGCTTCTCAAGGGCTCGCATCTTGTAAATGCTGCCAGGAATGTTGGTGAGCTCTGTGCATGAACTCAGGTTCAAGATTTTAACTGCGACGAGGTTAGAGATGGACTCCGGAAGTTCTTTCACAGATGTTCTTTCCAAGCTGAGTTCCTCAAGAAAATGAAGCTCTTCTTTGATTGCTGGAAATTTGTTCAGTATGGAGCAACCCGAAAAATTAATGGTTCTGAAATCTTTGGAGTTGAGGAAGCTCGGAACTTCAGCAAGGTTACGACACTTCTCAAGGTTCAAATGAACAAGCTTTTCAAGGGATCCGACGAAGCCTTCAATCCTGGTCAGTTTCGTGCACCCGTAGAGATTCAAGTCCTCCAGATTTGAACTTCTGGAAAGATTGGGAAGTGCTACAAGTGACCGGCAGTTTCGTAAGTTCAGGTATCTCAACTCCTTGAAATCCTGCCCAATATCAATAATAAATCCTGACCATTTCTTTGAAAATGACTGAATAAGACTATTGAAGAAACAAAAAAGAGAGAACTACCTTTCCTGGTATTTGTGTGATCTCACTCGACTGTAAATCAATTCCATTGAGCTTTCTGGATGAACTAAAATGTATAGTTGGTGCAGTATACTTTGGCCATTCAAACCATCTCAACTCTTGAGGGAGATATAGTGATTCCTCCAGGGCTAGGAAGGTTCGGACTATAAGCAATCTCAACTTTTTAAAATCCATGAAACTGCTTTTGCCAAGTGGTTTGTGGTCTTCTACAGCCAAATTCATCACGATCCCTTTAATTGCATGCCTTTCCTGCACCTGTTAAAGTTTCGTTCATCCATTACAGAAAAACTCATTATGAAAGCATGCATGGAAATTATTTGATTCAGATCATAACTAGGCTACTCATTCCGATGAAAGCAACATGACTCCATAAAATCCTTACCATATTTTCAGACAACATGTCAGCAAACTCATCATACAGCCATGTCCTGCTTTGAATTCCGACCTCTCCAGAGCATTTACCATAAGCAATGATCTTACCCATCGCCTCTAGCAAATCGTGCATTTGGAATTTTCCGTCCTCTATCGTTATTAAACATCGCTCACTAAGAATGTTTACATCTATCATCATATGGAAACCACAACCATTGAGGACTTTCACAACGTAGTCTCTATCCCATCCCTTGAAGAAGCAGGCAATATCCAAGAAGACTTCTTGCTGGGCATAATCAAGTCCATCAAAACTTACTTTTAGCACAGAAATTATGGATTCCGGTGGATCATGATCGAGCTTTCTCAACATGTTTTCCCATTCAGGCATGCTTCGGCCACAAAGGGATCTGCCCAAAACCTGAAGTGCCAATGGAAGCCCTTTGGCATAGAGCAAGAATCGGTTGATAAGAGAGCGCTCGATGTCCAAACTTCTTCTCCGCCCATTGGTCACATTGTATCGGAAAAAATCCTCAGCTTCATCGTCATCAAACAATCTTGCTTCGTAAATGAATCGAACTTCGTATGAATTTAGCAGATGACGGTTTCTTGTTGTAATAATAATCCTGCTCCCCTTACCAAACCAATCAACATTCCCTGCTAAAGCATTGATCTGATCAAACTCATCGACGTCATCTAGTATAACAAGAACCCTTTTGTTACATAGTCTATGCTGAATCATGACCTTTCCCATATCAACACTGGACACCATCAAGTCATTTTCGTACAATAACTCCCGCAAGAGTGTTCGCTGGAGATCAACAAGAGCAGTCTCTCTTACCTTTGAGAGAAAGCACCAACTATCAAAGTCACGGGCAATGTCATTACAGATTGCCTTGGAAAGAGTTGTCTTCCCCACACCCCCAGGGCCCAGAATCCCAAGCACATGAATAGTGTCAGCAGATGGATCTGTATCCAGTAGGCGTTTAACATCCTGGAGACGAGAACTTATCCCAACAGGATACTCAGCGACTTCTAGAAGCACATGATTCAGTATCTTCGCGACCTTTTTAGTTACTTGTACGACCACATCGCCTTCATCTGCTCTGTGAGAAAAAAAACAAACTTTTTAAACATGCTTTCAACTCTATAGCACAGTCTATCAGAGCTTTGACTACTGTTCTACTGCCCCACAACATAATTTTCTGAAGCCTCTGGTTGACATACTTAGGAAAAACATGTAGATAATTTGCGAGCACAACCCCATGTATTGGACTACATGAAACCACCAAAATCGACATAGTAGCTCAAGTGGACAAGACGTATCTATCAATCTTATTATAGAAAATTATTCTATTTCTAGAAATTATGTGAACAGGATTCTTTATCTATTTTATCTTATTTATTATTTTTTATATGGTTTGTTGGTTTGTTTCATTTGATTACGGTTATCTGATTTCTCAGGTGTTACCATGCATGGAAACAAAGAGTTCATTTATGTACTCACTCACCCTTCAGGCAAACAAAATCCCATCGAATCACCGGCTTCCCAAAGAGCCTCCTTCCAACCCTCCACCATCTCTGAATCCTTCCGGTACCTTGCCTCCATCTCCTCCATTGCTGACTGGTAACTTCCCTTCTCTCCGTTCTCCTTCTTGCCCAACCTTACGTCACCTGGACTCACTCTATAAAATATCGGCAGCACAATGAGCTTGTTGAGCACTTTGCATTCCATTATCTTGGTTAGCTCATCTAAACACCACTTAGAGTGAGCATAGTTTTGAGACAACAAGATGATGGCAATGCGAGATCCTTTGATGGCCTCAAAGACCTCTGATCTTGTCTGTCCCACCTCAAGTTCCTCGTTGTCCTTGAAAGTTCGTATGCCTTTCTGACAAAGAGCACGATAGAGATGACCAATAATGGTATTACGGCAATCAGGACCTCTAAAGCTCAAAAAGACGTCATAGCCCCACCTGGACATGGAAACAGCTGATGAAATGAAATATAACCCAGATAGAAGGTATTCAATAAACCTAAAAACCAATGGCTTCATTCCTGTAAGCACACGAATGGAGCACCTTTTATCCTAAAATACAAATGTCAAAATTCAGAACCGAGTGTCAACAGGAGAACTATTACATCGAATTCTTGATTTCTTAATTATTTTTTTTTTTTTGCAACAAAATGTGCCACGCGAAGAGCTTCACCTTGCTTCAGCAAGGCCAGATCTCCAGTTACACAACTTGAAAGCGACCTCCTTAACAATGATTTTGACAAGATCTTCCATCTTCCTGTCGCTACAAGGGAAAAGGCAGCGGATGGGAGGATTAAAAGGACAACAAATTCCGTGATTTTGAACTGATGAAAACATTTTAAAAGTTCCTGCAACTAATCAAAAGACTGCGGACATACACACGGCCATCCAAATGCCAGCCGGACAAGCAACCCACTTCTCGCAGGGCCTTCTTCCACCTTTCGATCACTTTCACCCTGAATGGATTGCTCCTGTTTCTATTAATCTCTTCGGCAAGGAAAGCCTCCCCGAAACGCCCCATATCTCCAGGATCCACCCCGCAGAAGACGGGCAGAACGATGAGCTCACCTCGCCTCCTACGATCCATGATGTCGACCAGCTCGTCGAAGAAGCAAAAAGAGGACAAAGAGTACTTGGAGAAGAAACTGACAGCGACCCGTGAGGACCCGATGTCTCCATCTGCGTGGATCCCTTCCAGGTACAGAGCGTGCTCGAGAAGTTCCAAGATGGGGATGGGAACATCCCATTCGACAAAGACAAAGGTACGAGAGCTCCCATCCCTTGGTCCGGATAGCGAAGCGGAAGCGGAAGAGGAGGCTGCCGCCATAACGGAAGGGGGGGGAGAATGAAATCAATGTTTTGTATTGTCATGTTGACTTCTTGGAACTTGTTTGTAAAAATGCATTGTAAAAAAATTATTATTTAAATTAATAGTATACCGCCAGTTAAAAATTGTCATAATTTAATAACAAATTTACAGAAAAAATTGAGGAAATGTTTTAGGTGACTATATATTTTTTAGGTGTAACCCCTAGCCAGGGATGGTTTTATACATTTATTTAATCTTTTAAGTTTTTGACATTAAAAGAGGAGGCAAGGGCCATAGTTCAAGGAGAGATCGAGGCAACTACTTTTTATATCCGAAGATCGGAAGGACATTTCTCCTCTTTTTCTCTTTAGCCTATGATGTTGGTGTCATTTTTCTGTGAATTCTTTTCTTCGGGTTATTCAAATTCACACCATCATTTATCCATATCTTTATCTCTAAATCGACTGATCACCATTTAATTTGATTTGAAAACACATACGGGCTTGAAAAAGTTATTTAGGCTAAGTCATATATTAGATAAACTAAGTTAGCTTCACGTTGGAGGAGCTAATGAGTTAGAAGGATAGAGATATATTGGATCTCCTTAGGTAGCCATTTGGGGTAGACATATGTTGAGTTCCCAATAGTTCATTTCCTAGTAATACAATGATTAGCTTGATACAGAAATACATCTTCGGAGTACTCGGGAAAGGCACAAGGAGATAACTGGACCATAGTTAATAACTTGATAATTTAATAACCTGGAGTTGGATAATTTAATTTATTAGGAAAAATTGATAGTGCCAAGCTTTTTATTAATGATTGAATCGTTATTTTCAATTTCTCATTTTACGTCTCTTTCATTATATTTTTATTTTTGTTGCCTTGACATCATTTTAGTTAATCGTATGATTGCTAGAAAATTAATTTATCTGATTCTCAACTAGATTGACTTTCTCGAATTCATCAATAGTGATAAAAAATGAAGTAAGATCTCATGACGAGGTTGAGATAATTGAAGATTATTTGAGGATGAGTTCTAAAGATTAATATTCTGATTTTGGGGTTGAAGATCTCTTGATAGAAAGTTTCAAGATAATCCATATTCAAGAAGACAATCTTGGTGTTATGGGAGCAAATAAGAGGAAACCGATGTATTGCTGTATTTTAAGATTTAAAGCTTAAAAGTAGGATTTCGGTTTATGAATATTGGTTGATGCGGGGATGGGGTGGGTCGGTTCGGTTGCTCGACGATACAAGGGAACCAAGATGGCGAATGGTGACTGGTGAGCGTGATAAACTGGAAAGTAAAGAATACCGACGCGCCAACCTCCGAATACAAGTTAGGCCACCTCCGAAGAATAGATGTGCCCTGCCCGGACCTCGTATGAATACAACAACAACACAACATATTTGGACTAGGGGTTGAACGACACCACGACCTGATACAACTACGTACCACGATGTAATGAACGCTTGGATAATCTCGCCACACACGGAATCCACCGAGTGATAAGAGAAAAAGAGACTCAAAGAGTTTCTGGGTTCAAAGTCTGAGTTCAAAATAAGCTGTCATCTAGAGTTACAAGACAATGGCGAGGCGATGCTAAAGGAGTTTGAGATACTAAAGGAGTTCGTGACAATGGCGAGGCGATACTAAAGGAGTTCTATTTGCTAAAGGAGTTCGAGACAATGGCGAGGCGAGGCGATGCTAAAGGAGTTCGAGATGCTAAAGGAGTTCGAGATGAGGCGATGCTAAAGGAGTTCGAGACAATGGCGAGGCGAGGCGATGCTAAAGGAGTTCGAGATGTGACCGGGTAAGTTCAACTTGTCGTCCGGTCATCATAAGCGAGGCGACACCAACGCCACCCTTGTCGCTCGAGCCCATCCATCTCGCATGATTGGTTTTTATGTATTTTATTATATTATAAATAGATGTCGCCTAGGTAGGATGTAAGACTTTTCTAAAAAAGTAATGAAATGGAGTATCTCAATTTTATGGTTAAGGATTAATTCTTTCTTCATCCGGAGATCATAATTGTATTAAAAAGTAAATAAATTTTTAGAATTTAATATTTATGTTTCAGTGTCTAGCTCTAGGGTAAGCGTTTAGGCTTGAGGTCTAATTTGATGATTAAGGCATTATAGTTCAACGGGTTATGATTTAACGTTTCCAGGGTTAAGGGTACACGTATGGTAAAAAATTTAAAGATGGTTTAGTGAAATCGATTACGTTACAGTTTACTAAGTTATTAATTAATTACTAAATTTAAAGAAAATTGCTCTTAAATATTAAAAAGCGGGATAAAATAAAAAAATTCTGATTATTGAAAAGTATGATGTCAAAAATTTCCACCTTAACGTTATTAAAATAAAAATTAAAAGAAAATAAGAAAAAAATTACATTAAAAGGACAATCTCGGCAATAAAATGGATACTAAAATTTCAATTACTAGTCATTAAGACCTTCTATAATTAATGCTGAAACGAAATTTCTAAATAATAAGTTATTTTTTATAAAATGAAAATTAGATTTAGTAAATAATTTTCAAATTACATTTTAAGAAGACAATTATTAAAACTTCTAATTTTTTAAAAGAATTTAGTAATGTATTAATTTTTTAAAAAAACCTCGAGTGTAATATATGTATAATTAACACTACACAGCTTGTATTGTTTTTAAGCAATTTTTCCCAGGACGTGAAATTCGTATTTTTTTTATTATAACGTTGGAAGTTTTATTTAAATAATAAGAAAATTTGACTTTCTTAAATTTAATAGAGAAACATTATAACTAAAATATTACCTTTCTGTTAGGTAAATTTTATAAAATACTTTTCAAATAATATTCTATGCATTGTAATAAAATAAATTATATATATTATATTTTTTAAAAATTATATTATATATATTATATGGTAACTTATTATATAAATTAGTTGAGGGGACATACTAAATTTTATACCCCGGGGCCTTGAAATCTGATTTTTTAGCATACTCTAAGGCTGTGTTTGAAATCTTAAGAAATGATAGGAAAAGAAAAGAAAACTAAGGAGATAAAAAAAAAATCAATTTTTAATTACTTATATATATCCTTAATTGAAGTCCTGATTTACAAAATTATGTTCTAACCCACAAAATACTCTTAAAGGGCACTGATAATTTATTTGTCAGAAAAATAAATTTATGAAGTTTTCGACTGTCTATTTCTCACTATTTCAAACATGGCCTAAATAAATAATTAGTCAGTTTTTACACGAGGATAAGTTTGAGTAGTAGCTGGCTTGTTCCCAAAGTCGGCTAACCTTTGTTTATTCCGGTCGATTTCTTGTTTAGCTTAGGCTTTATATATTTAGCCAATCAAAGCAAGGGAAAGTAAGAGCACACGTAAGCCAAAAAATAGAAAACTGAGTCAAGCGGCCTTTTTTTTCGATATCTTAATGGAAATTTCCAATGAAACGGAGAGGATCTGGATCGTACTTCTCATAATTCAGATGATCTCCATTTTTAATGAAATGGAGTGTATCCATATTTTATGAACATAATGAATCTATTTTTAATCTAACGCCCGTAATATTTTGTATTTTACCTCATTTTAGCTATGGTAAGGGCAAAATTGACATTACTTCATATAATTATTTTTAATCCGAAATGTTAAGCCCTAAAATCAAAAGTTAAACCATAAATTATAAATCCAAAATATTAAACCCAAAATTTTAAACTCTAAATATTAAAACTTAAACCATAAATTATAAATCCAAAATATTAAAACTCAAAATGTTAAACCATAAATATTCAAAGTTAATAAATTATAAATCCAAAATATTAAACCCAAAATGTTAAACTCTAAATATTAAAAGTTAAACCATAGCTTAAATTCTAAACCTTAAAATTTAAATACTAAATTTTAATATATTGTAGGAAATAATTTATTAACTTCTATTTTTATCAGTCATCTATATCATGCTCTCCACCAGAAAGGCATGTGAACTTTCAAGGACAATGAGGAACTTGAGTTGGGATGGAAAAGATTGGAGCTCTTTGAGGCCATTGAAAGATTGTGCATCGCTATAATCGTGTTGTCTCGGAACTATGCTTGCTCAAAGTGGTGTTTGAATGAACTGAACAA
The DNA here is from genome assembly GCA_023653495.1 of Melastoma candidum. Classification (NCBI taxonomy): domain Eukaryota; kingdom Viridiplantae; phylum Streptophyta; class Magnoliopsida; order Myrtales; family Melastomataceae; genus Melastoma; species Melastoma candidum. The sequence goes on along the minus strand of CM042888.1, from coordinate 11,195,801 downwards.
AATAGTGGAACGCGCAGAGCAAGATAAGCTTATTGCATTCTCAATGTTTTATGGAGTGAGTCTTTGGGAAGTAAGGTTGAATGAGAAGAACAGCTTAAAGGGGTGTTATGAGGTAGCTATGGAGGAGATGGAGGCGAAATATGAGAAGTATCAAGGAACGGTAAAGGGTTGGAGGGAGGCTCTTTGAAAAGCAGGTGATTTGATCGGATTTTGTTTGCCTGAGGAGTATGTGCATACTTTGGATACTCTCTTTTTGGATTATTTTACATGTACGAAATCACTAAGAAAAAATAGTACGAACTGTAGACGACAAATAAAATGAAGCATACTTTATAAGGATCTCTCGACCTTTTTACCTTAACTAGTAGTGGAACCTACACATGATGTGCATATTTTTCTAAAACTCATTGTTTGAGAATGACACTCATGGGGTGTTTGGTGTGTTTGGTTTTGGTAATCGGTAACAAAATGGAATGGAACGATGGAAGGAATGATCATTCCCTTTCTTTGCCAAAGGAATGGACATTCTCTCCGAAATGAATTCAATGGAATAGATTTCATTGAGGTGGAACGGAAAACCAACGACCCATAAGCGTTTTGTGAACTATTTATTTGAAAAGTTATGAAAACACTCCTGGAAGGGACATGCTCAATCTATTATAAGTGACGTAATTCACATGGTGTTGTTTGGCTTGTATGGGAATTTACATTGGCAGTGCTAGTAAACAAATGAGAGATCTAATGTTATTGCATCCATTACAGATCATTCATTTCATTTACTCATTCTGTGCGAGCCTTATTAGCCCCAACTCACACCAAAAAATCCATGTTTTGAAAGATAAACCTGGGACTGATAAGGCTATATAACTCTAATAAGATTATTGCAAAAACTCTATTGGGGGTCAATAAAACTGCCATATATTCTTTAAGCATATTAAAGAAGTATTCTTTCTCGACAGAGGAGATGAAGCTGATGTGTTGACCGAGTAACGAAAGAGGTCATGAAGATACTGAATCACGTGCATCTATAAGTTGCCCGGTATACTTTCGGGATAAGTTCCCGTTTCAAGAAAGTTGAGCCCCTATAAAATCTGTATCCATCTTTCAATGGTGTCCACAAGCTAAGGGATTCTGGGCATTGGTGGTGTGGGGAAGAAAACTCTTTCCAAGGCAATATGCAATGCAATTTGCCATTATTTTGATAGATGATGCTTTCTCAGAGAGGTTAGGAGAACAACTCTTGTTGATTCACAACGAACAATGCAAAAATGACTCAGCGGTGTTGAGCGTTGATAAGGCGAAAATGGTGATCCAACAAAGACTCCGTAACAGAAGAGTTCTTGTTGTATTAGATGACATAGATGAGTTTGATCAGGTCGATGCTTTAGTGGGAAATTTTGATAGGTTTGATAAGGGGAACCGTCATCTGCTGAACTCATATCATGTTCAATGCGTATATAAAGTCAGACCACTAGATGAAGTAGAAGCTGGCGATCTTTTCCAATGTCATGTGACCAGCGTGCGGAAAGAAAGTTTGGGCATAAACCGTACTCTTATAGATAAATCTTGCCATATGCTAAAGGGCTTCCAATGGCGCTTCAGTTTCTGGGTCGATCTCTTTGTGGCAAAAGCATCCCCGAATGGAAATGCATGTTGGCGAAGGTCAATCAAAATCTCCCTGCCCCATACTTTATGTTCTGAAAGTAAGTTTCGATGGACTTGATAATGATCAGCAAGAGATATTTTTGGATATTGCTTGCTTCTTCAAGGGATGGGATAAAGACTACGTAGTGTAAGTCCTTGACAGGTGAAGTTTCCAGACGATGTATGATTTAAACATTCTCGATGAAAGATGCTTGGTAACGATTGAGGATGATAAATTTCATATGCATGACTTGCAAGAGGTCATAGGTAAGAACATTGTCGGCGGTAGATTCCCTAGAGATGACGAAATCCGAACCGGGATATGGCTATATGATGAGTTGATTGATGTATTGTTTGAAAATAAGATCAGATTTTAATCAGGTCACGGGTAATCAAAGTGTTCCTGTGACTGATCGATGGAATTCTTAACAGGTAAAGGAAAGGCATGCGACTAAAACGATTGTGATGTTTTTTGCTACGGAAGACAAGGAACCCATCGCTAGAAGCAATTTAAAGGATTTTAAGAAGTTGAGAATGCTTTTAGTCCGAATCTTCATAGCTCTAGAGGAATCATTACATCTTCCTAGCGAGTTAAGATGGTTCGAGTGGCCAAAAGTATCCTTTGCAAGTCATACATTTTAGTTCTCCCAGAAAAACACGTCGGAATTGATTTACCGTCGAGTGAAATCAGACGAATACAAGGAGGGACTGGTGATTCTCTCTCCCCCTTTACATATATATATGTAGAATTATTTTGTTATTTCCAAAAGCCTTGTAAAGAAGTATTATTAAGCAACAACGTGTTGATATTGGGCAGGGTTTCAAGGAGTTGAAATACCTGAACTTAAGAAATTGCCAGTCACTTGTGGCACTTCCCAATCTTTCCAGAAGTTTGAATCTAGAGGAGTTGAATCTCGACGGGTGCACAAATCTCACCAGGCACGATCATTCAATCGGATCCCTCGACAAGCTTGTTCATTTGTACCTCGCAAACTATTGTAACCTTGTTGAGGTTCCAAGTTTGCTCAAATCCAAGGACTTCCGGACGATTAATCTCTCAGGCTGCTCCAAACTCCATAGATTCTCTGTAATCAAGGAGGAGTGTCGTGGGTGGATCCCGTTTCCGGTTCCATTTAAAATGAATATCCTCCCTTGACGATAAGGCTTCGGATTTTGAAAACGTGTCGGAGTCGCCACTAACTTATTTTAAGTTCAAGTTAGAAAAACTGTAGAGATTCGTTAAGGTTCGGGAATTAGGGATTACTTAATCGCATGCATCAGAAAGAAAAGGGAGGCTTTTATCGTGTGTTTTCGATGTCCAATTTATTTGAGCTCGGTTTTAGAAATAGAAGTTGTTTGATATATATAAAAAATGTTCTCGAGCTTAATAATGCTTAAAATGTCTACGTGAACCATTTTTATGAAAATATTGAATTTTCGGGCAAAAATACAAGCAACATAGATTTATTAATGCCCTTAACAATTTCTATGCCAAAAAATAAATTCAAGAGAGAACCGGGTGTTGTACCATTATTCGCTCTATAGAACGCTCCCGCTAGCGTTTGTACCTCACGGTGCCGTTTTTTAGAATAGGTTTACGGTGAACCTGGCGAGCCGCTGATGCCGTAACGTTGGTGCGTGCGAAGCCGTCTTCAGAGGGTCTTGATCTTCGAGAATCCAAAAATAAACCCTCGAATATATATAACTTCGTCGTCTTGAATGCGTTGAATGGGGTGCGTGCCTTGGTTGTCCGCAAGGCACGCCCCCGAAATACCTGCATAAGAACTAAAACAACGAAGTAAACTGTTCGAAGAAAGCTTGGAAGTTTATACTTTGATTTCTCCCTTTATAATTTTTCCGTAAAGTCTCAAATCTAAAGTTGGACAAAACATGTTATGAACAAATAGTAAACACGGTAATAATACTCTACGACTAAAATTTTGAAAGTACTAGTAAATGTAAAGTATAATAATAATTAATTTTTATAAAAAAAACGACGAACTCTCTTTTAGCCAAGTTAACAATTAAAATTTTCAATAAAATGATAATTAAAGCGAAACAAAAAAAAAGAAAGGAAAAATAAAGAAAATAAAAAAAATAAGAAAAAAAAACAAACCCACAACGATCATCAGAAGGCAAATAGGGAAGGAAGCCAAATTTACTTTTTGTTAACCGCGGGATTTCAAGACCAGGGAGGGCGAGACCTCCACCGAGAGCTTGGAGTCAGAGATGGTCTTCGAGTACAGGGGTAAGCCGTGGGGAGGAGGCTGCTTCTAGCCGTCGCTCTTGCTTAGGGGAGCCGCCGTCGGCGAAGATGGGTCGCTCGCTTCTCTGGTTTTGTGGACTTCGAGCTAGGAGGATGGCCGTTGATTACTCTTCCAATGATATCTCCGATTTTCTTAACCGAGCTATTGATGGACGCCGATCCTTCCTTGTCCGTCTCCTCTACTTGCCCTGAACTCGGCGGAAATAAGAATTCCACGGGGGCTTTCAGATTTTTTTTTGGCGATGAGACTGCCCAAAATGTTATCTCCTCCGGTGACCTTGGTCGGGTTGAAGCCTACCCTGATCTGCCGGTGGGTTCGAGGAGTTCTGAGGGGATCCGTCTTCCTTGTATTTGGACGACGGGAGTGATTCCGACCGTTTTTCGGGAGAGGTGAGATGAACGAGTTGAGTGGTGGAGCTCCGAAGTAGACCTCGACATCCTTGGTTTCCGTGAGTTGGCCGTTGCTCTGTGTCTCACGCTCCCCAGTCTCCCATTTGTCATCGCTTGCAGAGCATCATCGACCCAAGACATAGAACGAGTTGGGATCGGGCATGATTTCATCACTTCATGCAGAGGAGGCGGACGGCGGCCGGTCTGTTCAGCCGTTGCTTGTGTAGGGGAAGAGCGGGGTAGTGAGACCGAAAACTGTAAGATCCGAAGACGGCCACTGAAGTTGATGTGATCAGAGGTGCTGTTGGTCTTTTGAACTTGGGAATGAGCATGGTCGCCGTTATCGGACCCAGGCCGTTAGGGAAAGACCGGGTACAGGCTTCTGGGATTGACGACGGTTTTAGAGGTGGGGAGACGATTGTATCCAAGGTGCAGGCTTCCGGGATTGACGACGGCTTTAGAGGTGGGGAGACGATTGTATCCAAGGTGCAGGCTTCCGGGATTGACGACGGGGCAGGGATTGGTTTTACTTGCTGATCCTGATAGAACGACATGCGCAGCATCTCGTTGTTGACATCGTTGTGCTTGAACTTTCCATTGTAACGGTTGAGCAGGCCAATGAGGCAGCTCTGGACAGCCCTCATCAGGTCATTCCGGTTCAGCGAACGGATCCTGGACATCGCTTGCCACTTCCCAGAATATGCAGTGGCCGCGAACTTGCTTCCCATGCATCTGACAGAAATCGAGCATCTCGTCGGCATCCCGGTAGTTGAAGTTCCTCTGCTGCGGCTCCGTCCAGTACCACTTCAGCTCGTTCCCAAAGACCGCCCAATTGAAGTTCTTCACATAGAAATCAACGAAGTCTTCGTTATCCAGATTCGTTCGGAGGATGCGCGAGCTGATGGGGAAAGAGTTCTCTGTCTGCTTGACGGTAACGACGACGCCATGCCATTCGCTTGGTTCCAGCCCGGAGAACATTTATCATCGCTGACCTCCGCCTGGCCTCCATTGACACACTGTTACGTGACAAAGAGCTGGATCTTCTTGGCGATGACTTGAGATGGGCCCATCCAGGCTTGAGACCTGTTTGTGATGAGGAATTAGTGTCCACTTGATGGCGGTCGAGGTGGTGGTATCGAGGAGGAGTTGACAGTGGCCGTCACAGCCGCTGCTGTTGCTGCCGCTGTCGCAGTGTTGCTGCTGTTGGTGCTGGTGCCGCTGCTGCTGCTGCTGGTGTCGCCGCCGCCGCCGCCGCTACTGGTGGTGGTGGTGCTGCTGCTTCTGGGACGATCCTGACGATGTTGTGAGGACGCAGCACCATGCCGACGAACCGCTGGGTGGTCGTGGCCTGAGTAGGTGGGGTTGGATGAATCCCAAGCATACTCTGCTGGAAGATGATGCCGGTAAGACGTGAGTCCCTGACGTTAGGTCCATGGGCGTCGAGATGACCTCGTCGGAATGAGGACAGGTCGGAGGGAAATCCAGGACTTGTGTTGGGACGAACTGAGGATGTCCTGGAAGCTTGTCCAGCGGTCGGAGGCTTTATTGTCGTTGAGGAACCAACGCGGGAATCGGGGATATCGTTGATGACGACGATTGTTGGTTGTCATGGTTCCTCTAAGAGCGTTGAGCGCTGATTCAGAGCTGGTGTTGCGGAAGCCGCCGTGACTGGGGAGAGGAAAACGAGACGTCGGAAGCTGTTCGATGATTGCAGGGTCCCATCTGTTGACACCATGGGTGAGTCACTCCCACTCCTAGACCGACTCAAGGAGGTCGTAGATGTCGTCGATCACTGGTATCATGACAGTGACCTTGACAAGTGACTTTCCTCATCTGGCTGAACCTTGGCTCATAAGCCAAACCCAGTGCAATTAGGAAACTCTCAACTGGCTTGTCCCTAGTGAAATCCACGTGCTTCATCAGCCCCAAGTCAAGCCACCACCTGGAGACTTCTCACTTTGTTGTACGACTTGAAGGTGATTGAAATTGAGCTTGGCCAATCTGAGCAAATGCAGGTTCGCTCGTCTCCCTTCGTAAGACTCGGGGTGCCACTTGAAATCGTACCATTGTATTCTCCAGTGCAAAGGTGGCTCTGATCAGTCCTCTTTGCTACTGTCAGTTCCCGTTGAAGTAGTGGCAGCAGAATTTCTGGCTTTAACGAACGCATCCTCAATTTCCTTCCTGGATCTGCTTATGATTTTCTTCGAAAACGATTGTTCTTGAAATCTCTCGGTGCCTATTTCCCAAGCTCCTTTTTTTTCAGCCTCTTCTCTTCATTTCTCTTCTTGAAAGCTCATTCCGAAATATGTTGGTCGGTTCTCCCTCTTGCTTGTGTCGAATTCTCAGGTAGCGCGAGTCGCGGATGGAATTATCGAGCATTTTGCATTCCAGGGGAAGCGAGTTGGGCGATCGTGTCAATGGATGACGGAAGCTCGGCCGGCTGGGATATACCTGATGCAATTTCTAGCGAGAAAAAGAGAACGATACCTTTTGGTGACGACGAAGTCTTGATTTTTCCGTCTCTTCTTCTCCGTGCTTCTATGTGTATCACCGTCTCTGTCTGTGTATCTTCTCTCCGTGCTTGTATGTCTCCTCATGTCGAGCTATTTATAGGGAGCAGGTAGTGATTTATTATTATTATTTTATTAGATTTTCTTAAGATTTTGTTTGATTTTATGTGATTTTATATGGATTTTTATTGATTTTTGATGATTTTCCATGATTTTCAATGATTTTTATAGATTTTATGAAGATTTTCGATTTTTTATTGATTTTTGATGATTTTCAACTATTTTTATTGATTTTTTGAAGATTTTCGATTTTTTATTATTTTTTGTGATTTTAATGGAAAAAAAAATTGGGTTATGACAGTTGCCCCTCTTTGTGAGAATGTTTGGTAAAATGTTCGAACAAAGAATTATTAAGAACCCAATTTTTTTGACAGGAACACTAGGGCATCGCGTTTGTTAATAAACGCTCAGTCGAGTGGCGTAGCGTTTGTTCGCGCTTAGCCAGATGGTATAGCGTTTGTTCGCGCTTTACCGAATTGAAAATGACATTGCGTTTGTAAATAAACACTCAGTCAAGTGGCGTAGCGTTTGTTCGCGCTTAGCCAGATGGTATAGCGTTTGTTCGCGCTTTACCGAATTGAAAGTGACATCGCGTTTGTTAATAAACGCTCAGTCGAGCGGCATAGCGTTTGTTCGCGCTTGGCCAGATGGTATAGCGTTTGTTCGCGCTTTACCGAGTTGAAAATTGACATCGCGTTTGTAAATAAACGCTCAGTCGAGTGGCATAGCGTTTGTTCGCGCTTGGCCAGATGGTATAGCGTTTGTTCGCGCTTTACCGAGTTGAAAATTGACATCGCGTTTGTAAATAAACGCTCAGTCGAGTGGCATAGCGTTTGTTCGCGCTTGGCCAGATGGTATAGCGTTTGTTCGCGCTTTACCGAGTTGAAAATTGACATCGCGTTTGTAAATAAACGCTCAGTCGAGTGGCATAGCGTTTGTTCGCGCTTGGCCAGATGGTATAGCGTTTGTTCGCGCTTTACCGAGTAAAATTGAGAAATGGATAACTTAACTTTGAAGTATTACCATACCACAAGACTGCTTAACTGTAGTAAAGAAGGTCATACCTTAGCATAAAGGCTTGAGCCTTGGAATCATGAAGTATGCTTGAGATTGTTTGCATCTCCCATGTGACTTGCCGAATTTCTGACTGTAGATGATATGAAGGCAAGATGTTCTATATGCATGCACAAAAATTTCGTTTTTTTTTCTTTTTTTCAAAAATAGAAACACTCATGCGATAGAGAATAAAGAAAGGTCTTTCTTACATCTCTCAAGGCTCACTCAAATATGTTTCTATGCTATCAGAGTGGGAAGTTCGATTCCTTTGAAATGAATGCTCAAGGGCTAGTCGAAGGAGACTTTGATTTTGGTTGTAATGCAGGCTTGGTGTAAGACCATGTTTATAGAAGGCTTAATCTTTAAGAAAGAAAGCAAGTCAAAGAATCTCATCGAATAAGACTCAAAATGCAAGGACGTCACCTTTAAGCATGGTTCTCCCAATGTGGACTTGCTCATCGACACAATACTCAAGGGTATGGGCATGATGACATATGAGAGTGAGTTCGTGGAGAAATGTTGTAGAAGAATAATTTTCTCTATTTTTTCCCACGAGAAACGAGGCTTTTGAATTTAAAGCGGTTTGCCCCAGATTGGCAAATTGAGATTGGGATTCTAAAACTTTTGTCCCTTTTTCTTTTTGACATTTTGCTTTTGCGGCCGTCTTTTGGCCCTTGTGTCTAAATTTGCTTTTTCTTTGAATAATATTGAAGGGTTCTCTCTTGACACTTTGCTTTTGCGACCGTCTTTTGGCCCTTGTGTCAAAATTTGCTTTTTCTTTGAATGATATTGAAGGGCTCTCTTTTCTTCTTTTTTTTTTGCTTGCCCCTGTCTCATTTCTTTTTGTTCTTCTTTGAATATTCCACAAACTCGATTCTCTGGAATTGTTCGGATGCATTTGAATAATTGAAAGATGGTAGTGTATTGTGCCGACTTGCTAGATCCATTAGGGATGTACTTCACACTCAAACTTGAGGAAGTGACGCATCTACATCCGAGTCCCATTCGGAAGTCTAGACAACATGAACTCCTTTTACCTCGATGTGAGGCGACTCTTTGGCTTGAAAGGGGAATTGTGTTTCGAAAAATCTCTACTTTGGCTAGGAATGGCTAGCAATGGTAAAGTGTTTGGGGAAAAGAAAGAAAGCTCGATGTCATCCTAGCTAGAGCATTTTCCGTCAAAGGGATTTCCTTCCCATTCCGATGCTATCACGTCTGGATTTCTCACAAGTGTTTGCACTCAACTCTCGAAAATGGTATGTGTTTAGGGATAGGCTTGCCTTTCTATCTCTAGCACACAAGTGTTCCGCTAGGGAATGTGTTTCGAATTTTTGCATGACAAATAAACATGACACATGCTAATTTTACCTATGATGTTCGTCTTGCCTTGATGCCCTGTAGGGAAAGAGATGATATACAGTCAAGTTCAATGTGAGAAAAATTTTAAACTTGGAACGATACTTTTCTTTACCGGTTACCCGACGATGATCGATGTTGCCCCAGTTAAAGCATCTGTGAAGGACGTTAAGTTGATTAGTCTCAAATTTCATATGATTGAATTAGAACGATACTTTCCTTTACCGGATATCTGACGATGATCGATGTTGCCCCAGTTAAAGCATCGTTCATTTGGCACGGCTTAGAATCTTTCATTGCTCCTAAAAATGCTCCGAGGGGAGTTACGCTAAAAGCAAAAATGAATTGACTTAAAATTGCTCAAATAAGAAAATAAAATGGGTACAATATTTCGTCTTCAGGTGTAATAGAGTCTAAGTGAATCAGCGTTAATTGGCTGGGGTAGAACAGCCCCATCCATCTTCATTAAGATCAGGGCCCCTCCTGAGAAAGCTTGTTTGACAACATACGGGCCGTCATAATTAGGGGCGAATTTTCCACGAGGGTCTTTGACGTTCGGAAGAATCCGCTTTAAAACCAAATCACCAGGCTTGTATGTCACCGGTTTGACCTTTTTGTTGAAAGCCCGGGACACCCGTTCTTGATAACATTGCATATGATGTGCAGCAGCGAGCCGTTTCTCATCTATGAGATCCAAGTGATACAAACGACGTTGCACATAATCCTCCTCTGCCACATTCGCTTCTTGGAGGACTCGGAATGAAGGAATTTGAACTTCGATAGGTAAAACTGCCTGGGTTCCATAGACCAACTCGAAAGGAGTTGCCCCAGTTGAGGTGCGCGTTGTTGTTCTGTAGGCAAGTAACGCATATGAGAGCTTTTCGTGCCAGTCACGATATGTGACAGCCATCTTCCGAACTATGTTCTTTATATTCTTGTTTGCAGATTCCACGACACCGTTCATCTGAGGACGATATGGTGAGGAGTTGAGATGCTTGATCCGAAATTCTTCACACAATGAATCAATAATCTTGTTGTTGAAGTTGGTCCCATTATCGGTCACGAGCAGTTCGGGTACTCCGTAGCGAGCGATTATATTGATGCGGACGAATCGGGCTACATTCTTTGCTGTGACTTCTTTGAATGATTGAGCTTCTATCCATTTAGTGAAGTAGTCAATGGATACTAGGATGAATCGATGACCATTCGAAGCCTTTGGATTGATTGGGCCGATGACGTCCATTCCCCACATCGAGAATGGCCATGGTTCAAATAATGGGTACAATCTAGTGGGAGGCACATGAACTTTGTCACTGTAAATCTGGCATTTATGACATCGACGCACGTACGAAATGCAGTCTGCTTCGATGGTCAGCCAGTAATACCCTTGTCGCATGATCTTTTGTGCTAGAGCATATCCATTCATATGCGGTCCACATACGCCCTCGTGAACTTCAGTAATAAGTTCTTGTGCCTCGTGCGTATCAACACATCTCATAAGAGTCGCAGTAAATGACTTCTTGTATAACACATCTTCATCTAGGAAGTAGTTGCGAGCAATCCGTCGAATGAATTTTCGCTCTTTTCCACTGCAACCTTGCGGAAAGTTGCCGGTTTGTAAATAAACTTTGATATCGAAGTACCAAGGTTTCTTATCTGGTTCTTCAATGATGGCAGCACAATTCGGGTTGTGAGAGATGTCGATTTGCAGGGGCTCGATGTTCATTTGTCCAACTAGCGGGATCATCGAGGCTAACGTCGCCAGTGCATCCGCGAAGCGATTCTCCGATCGAGGCAAGTAATTGAACTCAATGTCACGGAAGCGTTTGATGATATCTTGAAGGTATTCATGATATGGGAGGAGCTTTGCATCACGAGTACGCCATTGTCCATTCGTTTGGGCGATAATAAGTGTCGAATCTCCAAACACGTTGATGTCCTGTATTTGCAGATCGAGAGCATGTTGAAGACCAAGAATGCACGCCTCGTATTCTGCAATGTTGTTGGTACATGGAAAAACAACCTTCGATGCGACCGGATAATACTGACCGGTGGGGGATATCACAACGGCTCCTACACCCGAGCCATTGAGGTTGACTGCTCCATCAAAGTACATAGTCCATCGTTGATCATCGTCTGCAACTAGAATGTTCTCATCTGGCAACTCAACGTCCAAGGGAGACGCGTTCGATCCTGGGTAGTCAGCAATATAGTCTGCGATACTTCGACCCTTGACAGACTTAGTGGTAACATATCGTATGTCGAATTCAGCAAGTTGTAGTTGCCATTTGGAGATACGTCCCATCAGTGTAGGCCGGCTGAACAGATATTTCAAAGGATCATTTTCAGACACCAGAAGAATCTCGTAATGAAGGGTGTATTGCCTTAATCGATGGAGTACCCAAACTAATGCACAACATGTTCGTTCCAGCATTGTGTAACGGGCCTCACTGGATGTGAATTTCTTGCTCAGATAATAAATAGCATGTTCTTTGGCACCTTGTGGTTGTTGTGCCAAAAGGGCTCCTAAAGACTCATCTTGTACGGTGAGATAGAGTGTCAAGGGATGCCCCAGTGTCGGCGGAAGTAGTACCGGAGGGTTCGACAGGTATTGCTTGATTTGTTCAAAAGCGGCTTGACATTCCACATTCCATTCAACCGGGGTATCCTTCCTGAGAAGCTTGAATATGGGCTTACATGTTTCAGACATATTTGAGATAAAACGGGCGATGTAATTCAACCGACCCATAAAACCTCTCACTTCTTTAGCTGTCTTTGGCGGAGGTAAATTCAGAATAGCCTCAACTTTGGCAGGATCGACTTCGATACCTCGGTTACTTACGACAAAACCGAGTAATTTGCCTGACGTTACCCCGAATACACACTTAGCTGGATTCAGTCTGAGTTTAAATTTCCTTAGCCGCTCAAATAGTTTTCGGAGAATAGTAACATGGTTTTCCTCTGCGCGTGATTTAGCAATCATGTCGTCCACGTACACTTCAATTTCTTTATGCATCATATCATGAAATAACGTTACCATGGCCCGTTGATAAGTTGCCCCAGCGTTCTTCAAACCAAACGGCATTACTTGATAGCAGAACGTTCCCCAAGGGGTGGTAAACGTGGTCTTTTCCTTATCTTCCTCCGCCATCCGAATTTGATTGTAGCCGGAGAAGCCGTCCATAAAGGAAAAGCGGTCGAATCCTGCTGTATTGTCTACCAAAACGTCGATATGTGGTAAAGGGAAATCGTCCTTAGGGCTAGCCTTGTTCAGGTCACGGTAATCGACACAAACGCGAACTTTGCCATTTTTCTTCATAACTGGTACAATGTTTGCAACCCATTCAGGGTACCGAGCGACCTCAATAAAGTTCACCTTTAGTAGTTTGTCCACTTCTTCTTTGATGGCGAGTACGAGTTCGGGCTTGTATCGGCGTTGCTTCTGCTTCTTGGGGGGTACTGATGGGTCTGTAGGAATGTAGTGTTGCACAATGTCTATGTCGAGCCCGGGCATGTCTGCATAACTCCATGCGAACACATCTGAATACTCTCGTAGTAGGGAAGTGAGTTGATCAGCTTCATCTTGAGGAAGATCTGAGCCAATGAACAGTTCCTTTGACTCTTCGAGAGTTCCGACGTTAATGACTATTGGTTCGCGGATTGTCACTTCTTTGGGCTCTTCATGACGTCTGAGTTCTTGTTTAAAGCCGTAGTAATCATTAAGCAACTTCTGGTCATCATGTTGCTCGTCATATGGATTTTCACCTCCGTTTGAAACGCCATCCCTGTAAAACGCGATGATTCTTTTGTGAGTCCATGAAAATGTGATAAAAAGTTGAAGTGAGAGGGCGTTAGGTGTCAGAGAGCATGAATAGCTGTAAACCATTCTGGGTGAGTGCTCATTTTCGTCATTCATCTAACGTTGTTTCCCTCCACACTTCAATTCGAAAATTCCTAATGTACCGTGTTTATTACATTTTTGGACTTCCTTGCTAGTCCACGGTAAAAATATAGCAAGGTGACTTGATCTAAATGAGGAGGCGTTCGCATGTCTAAGAGCTGGACATAACGAACTCTACACGATTTAAAATATTAAAAGTAAATTAGAAAAGACTCGGAACGATTCACCCTTCGACGATGGAGGAGGATGGCGCTTCATCAATAGTACAGATTGAAAGGTCTTCGAATGATGGGACAAGGTCAACCAGATCCTTCGATGCCGAGATGAAAGTCTCTCGAAGCGGCGGGCAAATCAGAGATCCATTTCTGTCTCGATAGGGCTTCTGCTGACCGGGATATCTAAAGCCTAGACCGGTAGTCCCAGTTTGGCTCTTGATATGGAATGCGAGAGGTTCCGAACTTCCTTGTCCGTGAGTGCCCAGGCCCTTCCCAGTTTGATAGCCATAGTACACTAGCATTCGAGCTGCATTAAGTACAGGGAGCGGGATCTCCGGCTTACTTGCTTCTCTTCGTACCATGTGGATTATTTCGATCGATTGAGCGGTACTTGGCTCTTCTGCTGGTTCCGGTACATACGGAAGATCGATCTCGTTGCAGATAGGGACATTGCATTCCCCTTGGACGGTGATGAGCTTATCTCCTACGACGAACTTAACCCTTTGGTGCACAGTAGAAGGAACAGCACCTGCCGCATGGATCCATGGTCGCCCTAACAGCATGTTGAACGAGCCTGCGGCATCGAGTACGTGAAAATTTGTCTCAAATGTGGCTGGTCCTACACTGATCGCTAGAAGAATTTCTCCTAACACTTTGCGTTTCGCTCCGTCGAAGGCTCGAACAATAAGGTTACTAGCTCGATATTCGGACTCGTCAACGTGAAGTTGCTTCAAGACAGTGACAGGGACGATGTTTACTCCAGATCCACCGTCAATCAATACTCGCGGAACCATCATATCTCGACACTTGACTGTGATAAAAAGTGCCATATTGTGGACCTTCCCGGGTTCTGGCAAGTCTCCATCGGAGAAGATAATGGAATCCCGAGCGAGAAGGCTTGACATGAATACATCAAGGCAGTTAACTTCGATTTGCGCGGGCACGTGGACTTCCGTGAGAAACTTCTGTAACACATCTCGATGTTTATCTGAGGAGTTGATGAGGTCGAAAAGAGATATCTGTGCTTGCTGCTTTCTTAATTGTTCGACAATGTCGTACTCACTTGTTCTGATGTACTTTACAACTTTCTTGGCTTCTTCAATTGGTACCTCACTTATCTTTGGAGCTTCAGGATTCTTCAATGCCTCAGTTGCAGGGATAACTCGGCCGGAACGAGTGATTATGTTTGTTTCCTTCTCACTCTCTCTTGAGGGACTGGTGTTTGGGTTCGTCGAAACATTAACCTGTGGTTTGTAGATGAACGGTTGAACTGCGGCGGATGGTCGGTAAACAAAGTTAGATGTTGTAACCGGCGTATAAATGGCAGGCTTTCTATCTGAATTTCGCGGTTGTGTCGAGTGGAGAACACATACAACCTCTTCGTGTAGCGGCCAATCTGACATGGTAGCTGGGAAAAGGTGTGGTAGCTCTATCTTGGCATCATCACTTGCTATCATGTTCACATGTTCTGGCAGAGGATTTTGCTGGATGTTTGGAGGGCTGGTTGGGTTCTCGAAAGCTATTACCTTGTCATCAAGGAGCGACTGTATTTTAAATCTAAGTGCTAAGCAATTCCTCGTATCGTGACCAATGCCCCCAGAGTGATACAAACAAACTGCATTTGGGTTGTAGCCACGAGCGGATGAATTGACCCGTGCTGGAGGGACTGGAGTGACATAACCCATCTCGTGCAGGCGCTGAAACATAATATCTAATGGATCAGGAAGAGGGGTCAGATCCTCAATTCTTCTACGACTAACATTTTGCCCCGGCTTAGTGACTTGACTCTGATCTTGTGAGGCGACGGCTCTTCTATCCTCAGTCGGGCGAGCCATCGAAGATCGATACATCTTGGGTTTCGTGGAAGTTTGCATGTTAGCGCTTCTCTCTATGTTTGCGGAAGTTTCACTCTTTCCTTTTCCGCGAGGTGTTGCCTTGATGGTCGAGCTGATAGCAATTCGGCCGTCCCTTATAGCATCTTCTAGCTGTTCGGCATTTAACACAACTTGACTGAATGAGGAACCTCGTTGTGTGAATAAATACTGGTAGAAATCTCTTGGGAGGAGAGAGAGAAATTCATCCACCAGTTCTCTTTCTTTGAGCGGAGGTTGGATCTGTAATGCTTTTTCACGCACTCGTCGAGCAAATTCCTTTATAGACTCGTTGCGGTATTTCTCGAGTTTCCGCAGATCGGATATAGTGGGTGCCATTTCAATGTTGAAGCTGTAGTGGTTCAGAAAATCATGCGCTAGCTCCTTGAATGACATGTACTTAGAGGTATCCAAAGACAGATACCAGTGAAGTGCAGTACCAGTAAGGCTTTCCTGAAAGAGAGCTACTTGGAGTAAGTCATCCTTTGGATAAATGGACATCTTGTGGAGAAAATGCTTTAGATGCATCTTTGGACAACCAATCCCTTTGAATTTCTCAAAGTCCGGTAGCTTGAATTTATGAGGTACTAAAATCTGCGGGACTTTGATATCATAGTCCTCGAGAGAGTAGATACTGTGCCCCTGGACCGCATTCAGCCTTTCTTCAAGGCGGGCAAGACGTTTTTGTTCGCCTTCTTGTAGCGATGCGATTCTAGCTTCAACTCTAGCCTCGATGTCAGCTTCATCTTCAGGTGATGGAAATAGCTCTTCAAGTGCGGCTGCATTCCGCTGTGTTGGCGCTTCAGGGATATTTCCAGTAGCACGGACCTCGGGCAATGTGACGAGTGGAGGAAATGTCCCGGGATATCGAGATGGTGGCACCACCTCAGTCTCAATAGTAGGGAGAACCGTTGTGTTGTGGAACAATGGATGATGAGGAGGTGTCAATGCCGAAGTAGCGCTTTGTGACGGGTGTAGAAAAGGAATTGTTGGCGGAGTCGTGGTTGATGACATTGGTGCCGTGGGCATCGGGGATGTAAAGGGAGGAGCGGGAGGTGTTGCTGTTGAAGAGCTTGCCTGCTGGTTGTGCATTATGTTACTAAGCATGCTCTGTAATCGGGCTATGTTTTCGCAAAGAACATCCACTCTTGCCTCCAAACGTGTATTTGGAGTGTGCTCCTGACCCCTAATGCTTGATGAATTGTTCAAACCGGCACTTGATCCCAACTGATGGTTATCGATCATCGAATGTCTGATGAGAGCGGGAGTGGAGTCTGTAGACATTCCCGTATTGGGCAGTGTTGTGTCGGTCAGGGAGAGTCCTGAGCTAGCCATGTGTACCGTTCGGCTTCGTAGCTCGAACGGGCGTGTCCTTGGGAGGTTAATTTTGGTACCTTTGGATGAAAAGAAAGAATGTAAGAGGAAGATGGCTTGACAACTTATAAATGCTTTGGATGTGATGCCTATTCCATATTTGGCATAATCAAAGAAAACCAATTTAAAGTTCAAATAGATCATAATGGAATCCCTAATAAAGTAAGCCTATAACAACTCAGAAAATAAATTCTTAAGTGGCATGCAAGCCTCAAAATCAAGAAGGACAATAACGTCGACGCTTGAACGAACGGGCCTCTGCATCGAGCTTTTCTGCTTTGATCTCCGGTGGAGTGAAATGATGACGAATCTGTCCCGAATACCATAAGCTGACAATTCGTCTCATCTTTACATCTTCAATGCCACTGCCTGGGTACAGGAAATCTGCCTCGACTGGTGGTTGCAGCTCTTCCACTGGGATTGGTATTTCCGCGCTACCTCCAAACTGGTGTGCGACACGAGCTGGTAGGTAATATGATGACCCGTTAATTCCCAGTATTGGAATGTATGTGCCTTTCTTGGAGTCGATGAATACATCACCCGTTTTGAAACAACGAGCCATGGGGTAGAAGTCCACTGCTGTAAGGGCCTTGAAGAAATCATGAACTTGATGGAAACTCCTATTGGGAAAGATAGCATAGTTGGCCATATAATGCATCAAACTCGGAGCGTGGTTGGGACGCAATGCATATCCTGTGATTCCCAAATGTGTTAGGAACCACGTTTGTAGTAGCGGCAGACAGAAAGATGCGGTGTGGTGTCTGATTCCGTGCCGAGCTTCAGATGCAATCTTTGTCAATCCATAGTATGTCTCTCCCAATAAGTTTGGTATGAAGGGGCGATCTTCCAAAATGGCCCTTGCAATGTAGACCGCTCGAGTGCCTATTGAATGCTCGGTGCCTGGGTAAAGGATCATTCCAACGAAGAGGAGAACGAATGCCCTTGCAGATGGTTGTCCGTCACCTTCTTCTGGGAAGTATGGCGCCTGCCGAAAGGTGAGGATCTTTCTGATTGGAATGTGTCCCAGCTTCGTCGGCACGATTAGGCTACGAACCGCTGCGTATTCATCCTGAATAATAAGGGCAACTCGTCACACACCGATCCTCTCCAAACAAGGGGAAGGATACCCCGCTTATGGTTGAAACCCGTTAGCTGCAGATACTCTTCGTAAGTGGGAGCCAGCTCGAAATCGTTGAAGTGAAAGGTAAATGTGTCTTTGTTCCATTTTCCCACGAGATTTCGCAGAACAACCCAATCCAGCTCCACCTTGATGAGTTCGATCATGTCTTTCAACTTTGACTCCACGAACTTTTTCTCGCTGGGTGGGAGGATATTGAACCAATCCCTCAACTTCTTCATCGGAGCTTGATCTGACCTCAATCTAATGTAATCGGACATCTTTTAAAACCTTCAAAAAAAAGTTAGTTGTTTTGCTATGATTATGCCAAATATGGACCTATGTGAATGCAATGCAAAACAAAATAAATCAATAAAGCCCCTGCCGACCGAGCCTGAAATAATCTGCTGGGCAAAACCAAAACAAGCGGTTAGAGTCATAACAGTTTGTATGGCCGTCAAACACATGCCTATCTAGACTGGCTTTTGACTCACCCTCGGACAAAAGGTGAGTTGGTATATGCCGCAGGTAAAGAGGTAGACAACCTCTCTCATATGGCAGGTATACCCCTAGACTTAGGTGTCCCTGGGTTTTAGGACGACTCACCATATGCCTAGCAGAGACAATCGAAAAAGTAAAGCGCAAACACACTCAACACAAAGCTAAGCTGCCCCCCAATTTTGAAATCGATTTTTTTTCGACCCTAATCCTCTAAAAAATTACCCAAGTGTCCCCAGCGGAGTCGCCAAATCTGTCGTGGGTGGATCCCGTTTCCGGTTCCATTTAAAATGAATATCCTCCCTTGACGATAAGGCTTCGGATTTTGAAAACGTGTCGGAGTCGCCACTAACTTATTTTAAGTTCAAGTTAGAAAAACTGTAGAGATTCGTTAAGGTTCGGGAATTAGGGATTACTTAATCGCATGCATCAGAAAGAAAAGGGAGGCTTTTATCGTGTGTTTTCGATGTCCAATTTATTTGAGCTCGGTTTTAGAAATAGAAGTTGTTTGATATATATAAAAAATGTTCTCGAGCTTAATAATGCTTAAAATGTCTACGTGAACCATTTTTATGAAAATATTGAATTTTCGGGCAAAAATACAAGCAACATAGATTTATTAATGCCCTTAACAATTTCTATGCCAAAAAATAAATTCAAGAGAGAACCGGGTGTTGTACCATTATTCGCTCTATAGAACGCTCCCGCTAGCGTTTGTACCTCACGGTGCCGTTTTTTAGAATAGGTTTACGGTGAACCTGGCGAGCCGCTGATGCCGTAACGTTGGTGCGTGCGAAGCCGTCTTCAGAGGGTCTTGATCTTCGAGAATCCAAAAATAAACCCTCGAATATATATAACTTCGTCGTCTTGAATGCGTTGAATGGGGTGCGTGCCTTGGTTGTCCGCAAGGCACGCCCCCGAAATACCTGCATAAGAACTAAAACAACGAAGTAAACTGTTCGAAGAAAGCTTGGAAGTTTATACTTTGATTTCTCCCTTTATAATTTTTCCGTAAAGTCTCAAATCTAAAGTTGGACAAAACATGTTATGAACAAATAGTAAACACGGTAATAATACTCTACGACTAAAATTTTGAAAGTACTAGTAAATGTAAAGTATAATAATAATTAATTTTTATAAAAAAAACGACGAACTCTCTTTTAGCCAAGTTAACAATTAAAATTTCAATAAAATGATAATTAAAGCGAAACAAAAAAAAAGAAAGGAAAATAAAGAAAATAAAAAAAATAAGAAAAAAAAACAAACCCACAACGATCATCAGAAGGCAAATAGGGAAGGAAGCCAAATTTACTTTTTGTTAACCGCGGGATTTCAAGACCAGGGAGGGCGAGACCTCCACCGAGAGCTTGGAGTCAGAGATGGTCTTCGAGTACAGGGGTAAGCCGTGGGGAGGAGGCTGCTTCTAGCCGTCGCTCTTGCTTAGGGGAGCCGCCGTCGGCGAAGATGGGTCGCTCGCTTCTCTGGTTTTGTGGACTTCGAGCTAGGAGGATGGCCGTTGATTACTCTTCCAATGATATCTCCGATTTTCTTAACCGAGCTATTGATGGACGCCGATCCTTCCTTGTCCGTCTCCTCTACTTGCCCTGAACTCGGCGGAAATAAGAATTCCACGGGGGCTTTCAGATTTTTTTTTTGGCGATGAGACTGCCCAAAATGTTATCTCCTCCGGTGACCTTGGTCGGGTTGAAGCCTACCCTGATCTGCCGGTGGGTTCGAGGAGTTCTGAGGGGATCCGTCTTCCTTGTATTTGGACGACGGGAGTGATTCCGACCGTTTTTCGGGAGAGGTGAGATGAACGAGTTGAGTGGTGGAGCTCCGAAGTAGACCTCGACATCCTTGGTTTCCGTGAGTTGGCCGTTGCTCTGTGTCTCACGCTCCCCAGTCTCCCATTTGTCATCGCTTGCAGAGCATCATCGACCCAAGACATAGAACGAGTTGGGATCGGGCATGATTTCATCACTTCATGCAGAGGAGGCGGACGGCGGCCGGTCTGTTCAGCCGTTGCTTGTGTAGGGGAAGAGCGGGGTAGTGAGACCGAAAACTGTAAGATCCGAAGACGGCCACTGAAGTTGATGTGATCAGAGGTGCTGTTGGTCTTTTGAACTTGGGAATGAGCATGGTCGCCGTTATCGGACCCAGGCCGTTAGGGAAAGACCGGGTACAGGCTTCTGGGATTGACGACGGTTTTAGAGGTGGGGAGACGATTGTATCCAAGGTGCAGGCTTCCGGGATTGACGACGGCTTTAGAGGTGGGGAGACGATTGTATCCAAGGTGCAGGCTTCCGGGATTGACGACGGGGCAGGGATTGGTTTTACTTGCTGATCCTGATAGAACGACATGCGCAGCATCTCGTTGTTGACATCGTTGTGCTTGAACTTTCCATTGTAACGGTTGAGCAGGCCAATGAGGCAGCTCTGGACAGCCCTCATCAGGTCATTCCGGTTCAGCGAACGGATCCTGGACATCGCTTGCCACTTCCCAGAATATGCAGTGGCCGCGAACTTGCTTCCCATGCATCTGACAGAAATCGAGCATCTCGTCGGCATCCCGGTAGTTGAAGTTCCTCTGCTGCGGCTCCGTCCAGTACCACTTCAGCTCGTTCCCAAAGACCGCCCAATTGAAGTTCTTCACATAGAAATCAACGAAGTCTTCGTTATCCAGATTCGTTCGGAGGATGCGCGAGCTGATGGGGAAAGAGTTCTCTGTCTGCTTGACGGTAACGACGACGCCATGCCATTCGCTTGGTTCCAGCCCGGAGAACATTTATCATCGCTGACCTCCGCCTGGCCTCCATTGACACACTGTTACGTGACAAAGAGCTGGATCTTCTTGGCGATGACTTGAGATGGGCCCATCCAGGCTTGAGACCTGTTTGTGATGAGGAATTAGTGTCCACTTGATGGCGGTCGAGGTGGTGGTATCGAGGAGGAGTTGACAGTGGCCGTCACAGCCGCTGCTGTTGCTGCCGCTGTCGCAGTGTTGCTGCTGTTGGTGCTGGTGCCGCTGCTGCTGCTGCTGCTGGTGTCGCCGCCGCCGCCGCTACTGGTGGTGGTGGTGCTGCTGCTTCTGGGACGATCCTGACGATGTTGTGAGGACGCAGCACCATGCCGACGAACCGCTGGGTGGTCGTGGCCTGAGTAGGTGGGGTTGGATGAATCCCAAGCATACTCTGCTGGAAGATGATGCCGGTAAGACGTGAGTCCCTGACGTTAGGTCCATGGGCGTCGAGATGACCTCGTCGGAATGAGGACAGGTCGGAGGGAAATCCAGGACTTGTGTTGGGACGAACTGAGGATGTCCTGGAAGCTTGTCCAGCGGTCGGAGGCTTTATTGTCGTTGAGGAACCAACGCGGGAATCGGGGATATCGTTGATGACGACGATTGTTGGTTGTCATGGTTCCTCTAAGAGCGTTGAGCGCTGATTCAGAGCTGGTGTTGCGGA